>JAYRBW010074561.1:0-25461 GCA_036023295.1 Invenusta paracnida
AAAATGCACATATATGTCAATAATTGTACATATATGTGGATAACTGTACAGTTATATCGATAACTGTACATATATGTCACTAAAATGCACATATGTCGATAGTTGTACAATATATGTCGATAAAATTAACATATATATACAATTATTGACATGTATGTGCATTTTACTGACATAACTGTACAGTTATCGATATATACATATATGTGCATTTTATCGACATATTTAAGTGAATTTCGTTTTGAACCTTTTCGGCTGCCATATTACACCTGCATTTATTACTCTACACATGAATAGGATGTCAAACACCGAAAATTTGTGTTCTTAATTAATATACGGCATACTTGCACTATTCACGTCTTTTTTCTTTATATATACTTTGAAGATAGAAAAGTACAAAGTGGTTATTACTTTCAATGACAAATATATTATATGCATCCCGATACGTTACAAGTTAATTTTTTTGTTAGTAAAAATCAATTAATAAGCTACTATAAAAAAATAATTATATTTTAGTAGGATATTTTTCTTTTATTTAATTTTAACGATATAAATGTAATAGTTACCTATAGTGAATACATTCTTGAAATTTCTGCCGTAGTGTTATTTTAATTTTTATGGGGATAATAAGATGATGTATATTAAAGATTGTTTGCATGAAGAATGCGATTTTTTGTAAAATATGTTTAAGATCATAGATATAAAAAATAATATATGATAGTAATTTCCATTTCAATTTTAGTTTAATTATTATTTGTGGGAGGATAAAATAATTTTCTAATTTTTAATTGGATGATTTTAAAGTAGATATAGAGTTAATATATTTTAATTTTAGAGGTATGGAAAGTAAACGATAAGAGAACTGATTTAAAGTAGATATTAATTGTTATATCAAAATAATATATTAATAATATCAAAATTACATCTCGTATAGCGATGCTATATAACATTCGTTGATTTATAGGATGAACATTATTTAAATTTGCTTACGGGATAAAAACATTATAATTGATAATTATAATCTATTACCTGGATTGAATATTCCGGCGCCTTGAAGCCAACCGATATGGCTCAATATGTGGAACACAAAATTGTTCTCCATATAGGTGAATACAGGACTGTGGTCAAACAATTCTCTGAGATAGGAGAAAGTGAGAAATTTAAGCAATTCTTATAATATATTAGTACTTAGCTCATCCAATAATTATTTTCATCCCTCACTAAAATTTTTATACACCCTCCATCAACATAGATATTTATTAAATGTTGTTTTATATGATGTCAATACTTAACCACAAAAATCGTTTTAATATAGGTATTTTAAATTTTGAAAAAAATATAGTTTAACATATTATACTAACTTATTGCTGTCATTTTTATTAATTATGGATGTGAAGAAAGACTTTTAAAATTTTATGTTGAAATAGAAATAAGAAATGGGTCTAATGCTCATAAAATTTGGCAAAGATTGAGTACAGTCCGGCCTGAGAAAATTCCCACACAGTTTCCAGCATTGTAAAAATGTAGCAGTCACATAAATTCGGCTGCATGTGGGTGAGCATTATCGTGCATTAGTATGGTTTCTTCAGACGTGATGGATTGATTCTTAGACTGAATTTACGCATTGTCTGTGAGATAAAGCCACAATAATATTGAATATCTATAGCTTCATCTTCTCACATGGCTTTTAGTGTCAAATGCGACAGCCACCGCAATCATTGTTATTTTGCCAATGATCTTTCTTTTGGCTACAGATGGTGGATCTCCATCAGCAGATATCCAGCCTATATTGCAATATTTTATGCCTAATGCTCATATGCCTAAAGATCCACTTTTCATATGTAATCATAAGTCGGTGCTTGATGTTGGGCATTGTCAGTGACTGCAATATTTCTCTTGCAAGGTGACCCGATTTTACTTTTGAGCTCATGAGGCACCCATTCCGAATAAACAGATTTTAGTCCCAAGTCTTTTCTTATGATACGATAGACAGTAGAATTGGTATTTCCGTCATCTGCTCTATTTCTTGATAGGACATAAAACAATTCTTATCAATAATTTCTCTCACTTCATTCACACGATCTTCAGTTCGACCGGATATTGGTCTACTAGCACCTTCTCTGTTACCACTAATTTGCACGCAGCATCAGTCCCTTCCTGACACCAATTTTGAATTGTGCGCGCGCAGTGTGGACATTTTCTTAAGCCAGGCTGTAGTCAATCTTTGTTAAATTTGATGAGCATTAGACCCATTTCTTCTTTCTCATTCAACATAAAATTTCAAAAAGTCTTTCTTCACATCCATAATTAATAAAAATGACAGCGATAAGTTAGTAGAGTATTTAAAATTATATTTTTTCAAAGTTTAAAATACCCATATTAAATTGATTTCTGTGGCATTAACATCATATTAAACAACATTTAATATATATCTATGTTGATGGATAGTGCATACAAATTTTAAAGGGGGGGGTGAAAATAATTATGAGATGAGCTAAGTAAAATTAGACAGTAGTACAAATATGAAATAAAACAAAATGTTGGTTAACTAGGACACGATAAGAAAATTGAAGGAATAACATGTTAGATAAACTAAATCAAAATTGTTGTTCAACGGTTGAGTTTTTTCCTAACTTCCTTCCAGAATTCTGCCGCCTTCGTGGGTTTATTGACAAGGTCGTAGGTTCCGTCTATTTAGAATATCCTCATCAGGTTGAGGGTAGCCGGTCAGCCTCCGTGATGTGTCGCGTATTTTTAGTGTTTTCCTTGCATGTATTTGTTTTCAATATTTTTAATATTTGTTGTTGTTTTTACTCGCTTACATCCTTGTTGGGTGTCTGTTCGAGAACGAGCAAGACATTGGTAAGGTTGCACCGCGGAGGACGTTAGGATTTGGATTGACACCGTTGGTGAGTGCCCTCTGAATTGTGCACCCAGGTTGTTACCTGATGGATAGTGGTAGTGACCTCTATTCATGTTCTCCATCCCTTTGATTTTTCTGTTCTTGTGTTTTCATCTTTGTCCACGATCTTTGTTAGAGACTTGTTCCATCTTTGTTACAGACTCATTCGTCCATCTCTTCTTTTTCTTCTTCTGGACCACCGTTAGGTTGGGCTCTGTCCACACCCAATTTCTTTAACATATCGGATGATGCTTTTGGGATATTTGAAAATGTTGTTACTCGTCCGTTTCAAGAAGCCTTCTGCGGTAGGGACACTTGAGAAGTAGGTGTTCAGCGTCTTCTTCTGTCTCCTCGTCACATTCTCTACAGTTTGGATTGTTCGTTCTACCTATGCAGTGAAGATATTTCTGCAGGATGGGACATTTTGAGGTCCTCAGTTGGTGGATAAGTACGCCCTCTTTCCTCTTGAGCTGGACGATGTTTGGTGGGTGTTTATTGCTCTTCTCGTATCATTCAGAGTAGGCCTTCGTACTTTTGGCAACATTTTCGGCTTTTCGTCTAGCAGCTAGGTTCACTGTGTCGACCTTAATTGGGATATCTTCTTTGTTTATACCTGATCCTTCTTTTGCTATCTCTCGAGGTCCGCGTCGTGTAGTTTCGGAATCTTGTTGGCTTCTCATTTCTCCATGATTGGTGTTGTCTGGGTCTTCTCTCCGTATATTACATAGGTTTGTGTTGATGGTGATCATGGCTTTGTTGTCCCAGTGGTGTAATTGGTTATATTATAAGCTTCCCAATTTTCTCCTTTATCTTTGATTATACCCAGTCTTTCTTCGTTCTCCTGCCCTAACTGTCTCTACTCTCTCAATATTTTTAGTCTGTTCTTACGTTGGAAAGGTCTATCAGTTTTAGAGGGTCATCGTATTCGCTGCTGAAGGCTATATCATAGACTTTAATGACTAGCGATTTTCATGGATTCTGAAGGAAATATTGTTCGCCTCTACAAAGACAGCGTCTTTTGGGGTTGATCTGGTATATCCCGTGATGGTTATAGCTGCTCTTCACATTTTGATCTCCAGTTTCTCGAGGTGGCTCGGCGGGAAGTCAGGATCGATGGCTACCTACACATAACTTTTAGTCACTTTCTGGAGTGTATTTTCCCTTAATTTCCATCTTCTTCCTGTTAATTTACTCACATTTGGTCGTTTCCCACCCTAACCTTTTTGCGGACTTGTTTGATGTGTTCTTTCTGAGGATCTCGATAATCGTTGGGTTCTCCGGTGAGTCATGGATAATAACAGATGTCTTCCGCCATTTCTCGTTCTGCTGCCCCGTCTGTGTAAATGGTGATCTCTGGGTCTACACTAATGGCGTTAATACAGTCTAAGAGAATTTCTTTGGGTCTGGACATGGAATTGCTCCCCAGTATGCTGATGTGACATGACCATCTGGTGATTGGATTTTTCCACCGAAGGCAGGGGAGAAGTGGGAGTGCCTCATGGCGGTGCTCAGAGTCAAGGTTTCGGATGTCATCCATCGATTGCACTCTTTTTCCAACTTGAACTGTTGGTGGTCCAGTGCCTGATGGCTGTTGTGGCAATGGCTTTTCGGGGGTTGGAGTGTGGAAGGTTCAAAGATTTCTCCATGGCGATTAGGCTGTTCTTACGAGATATGGAGTATTACGAATTGATGTTGTTGTTGGCCATGATGCAGCAGGTGTTCTCTGGTGGTGAATGTTGTTCTTGTTGAAACTTATGAGGAGTAATTTTGTTCTTGAACCATTTCTAGTAGGTCAATCCCTCGAACAGTTTTTTCCTATATCTTTTAAGCCAGTAATTTCGAGATCCTCGCTTTTGTTCCGACTTTCCTATTCTCTTTGCATAACCTTTAAGCTCCAGTGAGTGTCCACATCTAAATCTTTTGTAGTCGACTCTGTTTTTTCTGTTCCATTTGTTCTCGATTTCTATCTTGATGCCCTTTTCACACACTTTTTTGCTTCTTTCATGCTTCCACTACTTCTTTTCTCTTTCTTGCATTCTTCTTTTTACCTCATCCACTAGGCATTCATTTTCTACTTCATTTCCGTTGCTCTGTTTGCTTCCTTCTATTCCACAGTGACCCATGTGAACGTGATTTCCTTTTCTTTCGACTCTTATATCAGTTCGTTAATTTGCCAGAGTAATTTTGTTATTTTTGTTGCGGTTATCCCGTCATAGGAGGAGAAGACCTTCTGGGCACGATCCTGAGCATATCTCATCTTCTAAACACATTTGATATTTCTTGTTGTTTTAGTCGAAATGTTCTCTTCTCACTTTGGTATCTCTTTTCTTAAATGTAGAAATCTTGTTGATAAGTTGAAACACGTCGTGTTGTATGCTTTTGCTTTCTTTTTTGCGATATCAGAACATTGTCATTCGATAGAACCAGAGCTTGCCTCTTCTTTCTCCTCTTTAACTTTCCTTTAAAATTTCGCCATAACTTTTAAAACAGTTGAGAAGTTTGTCCTACTGTCCAAACATTCTTCCAAAAACTGTTTTGAACTGTTTTTATTTTCTGCTTTCCCTGTTGTGTTAACTTATTGTTTGGCTTTAATCCATGCTTATCTTTGCTTTTCTCTGCAATCGCCACTCCTTCCATCTATGGTTGTGGGTCCGATCTGCTGCCCCGCAGAATGCTTTCTTTTGAGCTGTCCATGATGATATTTCTTTATTTCCTCTTCGATGTTTTATCTTAATTACTTCTTCATTGAACTTTGTAGAATGCTTATTTCGTCTTTCTTGGATTTTTAGATCTGGTTTCATCAATTCTAACTACATAGTTATAATACGTAGATGGTCATTACGAAGGTCTTCGTCTATCTTTCAGGAACATCTAGTATCGAAATTATTTGTTGTAATTGTGATGTCTGCTGTTGTATCTGTAGCTGATAAAGGTTGGTTTTCCATTATTTAGGGTGTATCACTTTTTGACTTCACACCATGAATCATTGATGCTTTTGCTTACATCCGCTTCACTATATTCTTAGTTCTAGTCTTTATGGTGTCCATTGTCATCTTCCGTAATTAAGTATCTGTCCTCTGTCATACTTTTTAAGTTGAAGTAGTCTTCTCTGTCATCGTTCTCCCTTGTTCTGATCGTAAATATGTATATACAGTGGATAACAATAAATCTGTTGGTATTCTTCCCATACAATTTGACCCAGCACTATTCAGTGCTGTTGTACTGCTGTTCAAAAGGTCTTTACGTGACGGAGTTGTACCTTAAATCTTTCTTGATAAAAATCCCAGTCTCTAGCTTTAATCGTGTCGTCTCCTTTTATCTCTATTGTTCGTCTCCCGACAAGTAGTTCTTCAAATCAAGGTATTCTTAGGAGACCTTTTTAGGGAATTAAGCTTCTTGCATAGCTATCACATCAATCAAATCTTTTTCCACTCTACATTCTAATCTCTTGAATTAGAAGAAGAATGAAAAATTATTAAGGTGTATTTGGTGTATTAAGACGATCATCTACACCTGGTTGTCAAAAACCCGAATTTTGAGCTGTACTGGAGAGCGTTCCAGGCAGCAGGTAGTTCCATTGGGGTTCTCCATCGCTGCTGTCCAACGTCCCACTTCCCGGTCCATCGATTGGAGGATACTTCAACGCTGTGGTGGTCTCCGTATAGGCATCCAACGTTGTGGCAAATTGTCCTCCATGTCCTTTCCAAATCAGTTGGACGTTTGGGTGCCGTTTAGATGTCGACTCTCCGTTTCCGGGAGAATCCAAGGAATCAGAAGAGTCTACACCGACGGTCGGTATTCCGTTGCTAGGACCATGGTCAGAGAATATTGAGGGTGCATGATCTTACCTATTACATTCTATACAATAAATAGAATTATGGCAAAGTAGACCGTAGCGGTTCATGGTGGGACATAATATTATACGTAAAAAGGGTACATAGGGTTAATACGCGAAAATACATTACATTTTACAGAGTATGATTTCAGATAACTGTTGATAGTAGAAAATAAATAGAAATTTGAATTTTTTAAAGAACAATGAATTGTAGTTTTTACGTCAGATAGAAGCATATTTTATTTGAGAATAAAAATATTATTAAGCGTAGTAAAAATGTTGCTTATGACAATAAAAACTAGCAAAAGTATAAAAATTTATGACAGGGTTTATACATCTGTATCGGAATATACAACTTACAGCGATGTATTACACATTTCTCCAATTATAGAAGCCAATACAGCTATCTTAGTCTGACTGCCAAATAGCTGATTGTAGAAATGAGGATGATCTAAAAGTAAAATTATAGAAGATTAAATAATGTTCGGTAAAAATGTTCGGTTTTCTTAAATATTGAGTAATAGATAGTTATTTGCACAAGAATAAAGTTTTTATAATAAATTTTATTGATATAAATCATAGATATTGTATTATACATCAAACAACGCTTTATTGGCAATCTAAGCAAAACGATGCAGTCACGCGTTTATGGCAAATTGTCTACTACTGTCCAATTAAAAGTTAGTTATTACCTACTATGCCATATTGAATTCGAGATCTATTAGTCAACCAAATTAGCCGATTTGTGTATGGCAATTAATGCATAATAATACATAACAAATGTTTAGATTGCCAATGAATATGTTGATGTATAGTTCAATATCTATAGTGCAAACGGACATACAATTTCCCACAGAGTAAAGAATAAACAGGGTTGAGAGATATCTCTTGTATATATCAGAATAATTTTACAAAATTTTACTGGTAGAGTCAATTTATATGTAGAATTTATTTTTATTATTCTAAAGAGATATTAATAGTTCTGTAAAAATATAAGTTCTACACGTGATCTATACGTATGAGCATCCAAGAAATAAACACCAGGATTAAATCATCAATTTTAATTGTTCTGAAGCAGAGCATTAATATCCAAGAATATAGCAGCGATATCTATTCATTTTCTGGAGTTTTAATATAATATGAATATTTTATTTGGAGTTTCAATAAAATTATTTTTGAAGGAACGCAAGATGATGTATACAAAATGCAGGATTTACCAGCGGTTAAATTGGAAATATCTTTCTATTAATAAGATGTGGTATGATTTCGTTTATTTTGCTTCACGAGATTTAAGTTTGTTGAATTTGGGAATCCTGTTTTGATAAGTTCCAGTGAATGTTTATAGGTGAGATTGTCTTTAAAAAATCATCACATAGTTTTATTCTGCAAAAATATGAAGCTTTAATTGCTCATAAACTTTTGTCATATAAAAATATAGCTACTTTCTTCCTATTTCTTTAACCATATTAATATGCTTTTGATGAAAATAAGAAAATTATAAAGGCGACGGATGAAAAATTAATAATGTAAATTTTAAACAGAATTATATGTATTAATGAATAAATGACTTCCATTAGTGATATTGTAACTTTCTATACGCAAAATTATGTATTACAAATATATTTCATAAGATTAAGACTCATTTTATTATATTTAATTTAGTTAAAATGAACTTTAGAGAAATAATCAAATTATTGACGCACTTGCATAGTTATGCAAGTTCCTTCTATAAATATATCAAAGATTTGATCTTGAAATTTTGAAACGATATTATTAATAATCTATTTTGTAGATTAAATATTTGACTGTTTCTATTTGCTTTAGTCATATTAATACGGCTGACACAAGCTCAGCTGATGATGCCGAAACGAACAAACAAAAGTCCGACTTTGTGCATACACAACTGACATTGAAACCTTGAATGTGTGGAGCATGAATGACACAATACTAAAATATATTTCATCTGAAATACAAAGACTTGAAATCGATGTTATGGAGGTAACAGAAGCTTTGTGGAACGGCAAGTTACATTAACATAGATGATCATGCTTATTATTCTCTGGAGAAGACATTCAAAAGATTAATGGAGTAGTGAGCAGGCTTACCTGTCACTGATGAAGTTCCAGATCCATTTAGCAACACAGAGCGAAACACCAATTCTGAACATTATAACGTACAACCTTTTCTTCAATACCTTATCGTAGACTCTAGTGAAGTCGTACAGGATTACTATTGTTCATTTATATGGCTTGGTGCCATTCCAGGCATCAATGGTGTTCTGGATGGATTAGTCTGCCTGTGATCCTCGATAGATCATTTATTTCTAAAACCTGCTTGGGTGTTCGGTTTCTTGTCGTTTTTCTCTAACCATGTGTTCGGCGAGTTTAGCCAGGTGGCTCATCAGAGTGATAGGTCTATACGATTGTACGTTGGATGAGTCCTTTCCTTTCTTATATGTGGGAATAATGATCTTGTCGGGGCCCCTCTGCCTTGTTGTTGAGCATAAGGTGGAGATGTTGTATGTACTAGTTCTTGTTGGCTGAAGGGACAGCACATGCCGTCTATCGCCATTGCAATTTAATAACGGTTTCTTTATGTATGTCAGGTGTTCTTGTTTGATAATTTATCGTTCTCAGGTACTCTAGGAAGTCTAATAAGATTAGTGTATTCTTTGGCCTTGCCAGTATCTGAGATAGCGTTTTTATTGTTGTTTAAGTTGAGGGGAGTACGATTTTCTGTATAGACAGGATAATGGACCAAATCTTGATGATTAATTTCGGGGAGCATTTCAGTAGTTTAGACGTTTTGTCCAGCTTTAGTGAAATTGGTGAAATAGTCGGGTAGGACGACCGAAGAACTGGTGCGGAGAAGCCAAGACCAGAAACAATAGAGAGGGTTCGTCAAAGCAGCCACGAGAAGCCGTATTACGGTGTAACTATTTCGTAATCATTTTGTAACGATAGTCAGTATTGATTTAACATTGCCATCACCTCCTTCATATTAATTTTTATATTCCGAGTTCAGTTTTTGGCTTTTACACATGTAACATAGTTTTCGTTTTAAAGATTGTTTATCTTCTTGATGAGATTAGAACACAAAAATAATTATTTTACAAATTAAAAATAAATTTTAATTAATATTGTGCTACATTTAAGATATATCTATATATATGTATATAATGATAAAAATAAAAAATGCCACAACAAATTGTATTATATGGATAAATAAATAGTAATAATAAAATAATTTTAAAACAATAACATAGAAGTTATTGCACTAGTGTTAAAAAAAAGAATTAAAGTGAAAATGAAAAACAAAATATAATTATAATAACTTTTGGTTATTTTGATTTGAACAATAAAATAATTTTTTTTGTATAATTTGTACGAATATGAATTGCAACCATTGATTTTGTTTATAAATAAATGTATTTTGCCGTTATTTTTGTAAGTGTAAAATCCAATTTACTACTTGGTTGTTGAATAATAACATTGCAAGGAAGTATAATAAATAATTACATGACTTGACACCAAACTGAAGGCCTTTGTTAATCCAGTCGTTCAACTCTTCGCTAGAGCAGCCGTCATTTGATAATGTCAATTCCAAAGTATTTTTCAATTCATCGGGCAAAACGAATTCCACGATTTGATCCATCCTAGCAATTGTCATTCGATATTTAATATAATTCAAAGAAACATACAAGGATAAAGTTACATTTAAATAGTTAAAGAAGTAAATAATACTATGCTTTAATATAGGTAAAGGTTGAATTTTAATGGGAAATAGTTTAAACAATAGAGTAATAATGGCAACAGTTGTCATTGTGAATTTTGCTGAAAATGTCGTGTTTTATTTTAAATAAATAATTGTTTTATTAATTGTTTATTCCACCTTTAGAAAATAATAAATTTAATAAATGTTATTATAAAAATTGTGTAATTTAAATTTAAAATAATTGTATTACATACTTTTTTGACTGACACCTTATAATCAGTAGTATAATATTACATTTTTATGTGCATTTTGTCTATTTGAACAGCCATATACAGAAAACGATTTACTGCCAGTACTTTTTAAATTATGTTACATATTACTTTTGCCAGAAAGGATATATCAGTAGTATATTTTTATGTGCATTTTGTCGATTTGAACAACCACAATTTGCTAGACTTATTAAGCATTTCTCTTAATTTAAACAAGTCAAGGTGTCGGACGACAATATGACAATATGCGTTAAAAATTAATACATTAAAACCAAAATTTCATATATGTAATGTATTTGTTTTGAGTGATAAATCTTATTAACTATTACTCAGTTATGGTTTAAAGCATACGAGTATAGGAAAATGTAAGAATGTAAGAAATTTAAAAAACGTAATTAAACGAATTTAAAACGAAATTAAAAAAAATTGTAAAAACGTAAGAATTTTAAATAATACAATCAAAATAAATCTTAAGAATAAATGTTTAAAGAATACCTTTCACTTTTAGGGAAAACTTCCGTAATCATTTTCATTATAAATGCTTTGAAGAAGCTGAATCTATCATCAGGAGTTGTTGTGCTCAGAAAAATGGACATTGCTAAATAGCGGAAACAAAAAAGGAGGAATTACTTCAATAATTGAAAAGGTTGAGTTAGAATCACATATAAGCAATAATTAAATTTAAGAAATATGTTAGTGATGAAAAATACAAGCATATAAGTAGAAGGTATGAAATATACTGTAGTAAAATAGAAAGAAAAAGTAAGGATCTTACACAATTAATAAATAATAACTAAGTTGATACCTTTATGAAATTAAAGTGCAAAATACACCTTATCTATAAATGCGATTTATGACAGATTAATATAATGAAATATATAAGAAAATTCATAAGAAATATGAGAACTTTGAATATTGTATTAATACGTTGTTAAACAAATTGTATTCACTTTTAGCGCCAGAGAAAGAACAGTTACTTGTAACTTATCAGTAAAATAATCTAGTCAGCAGTAGTACTACTCATAAAAGTTCGATGATAAAATGTATGTCAAAGAAAGTTGATAATTATGTTAGATACTCTAATAGTTTGTAATAAATTATTAAATATAATTCTAATTCTAAATTTATTCCATCATAATAATTAGCCTTAACTATTTAGGTTCTAATTATGCTAGTGTTAAACAATCGAAAATTATAATATCAATTTTTATCTCTGTATAATATAGGTAATGTATGGAAAATTCATTAAAGTGGAAGCGTTGTCATAGCGCATTTATCGCAAGATTATAAGTTTAAATACATCTAAACTTATTTAATAAATATGCATACACATACACAGGCTTTGAAATTAAATGCATACTCCATATCGAATTTTCGCATGACGTTTTAAAAGCCTTATTGCAAAAAAGTGTTATTCAATTTTATTTCAAATACTACTAATTGTTTATATATATAATTATATTCTTAAAACAACGATCACTGTTTCAGACACTAACTTTTACGCATTAACAGTGTACGCGAGTGGAAATATTTATAAATCTATTCATTGCAAAAAGAAAACTTACCAAAATCTTTATGAATTGAGAATGAACATGCAATCTCGACTTATGTCTATAAAGTGACTGTAAGCAAAAATGACTAATTTGCATATTGTGTTGTATATATATATACCATGAGTAAGTAACCATATGTCGATCGAGGCTCTAATAACATTTGAAGGTACACAGCTCAAACAAAATGAAATCTAAAATATGATATGTAAGAAATGGCCTTGGCTTAACATATCCGATCCTAGAGCAACTATATTCAATATACTAAATAATAATAATAAGGTATAAATTTGCTACCTATTCTTCGCATGTCGGGAAAAATCAAATAAACTATTTATGAATGAAGATTGTACTTGAAACTGAAATTAACACTAACGTAGGTATAAATATTTAAATGTAACATAATTTAATTTAAAACAAAGGTATTATAATGCGGCAAGATAGTATAATACTTAGCGTATTATATTATTAAAATCGTTCAGTATGCACAAAATAAAACTACTTACATAATTTATCCAGATAATTAGAAATATATACGAGGAAGTAGAAAGAGTAACAATTAACAATTATATGTAAATTAACCAGCGAATAAGGAAGAAACAATGTATTATATAGTTATAGACAGAAGAGAGAAATTATTACATGAACATTTAAATAGACATGATATTATTACTCGTACAAGTTAGAATTACATTTTTTCAAAGATTATAACAAAAAACATGCTATGTTTATACTATGCATTCTGTAATTTTTAAAGTAATTTTCTATTTTTAAAAATAATAAAAACTTCTAAAATAGCTTGATTATATTTTAAATTGTAACTCTTTTGCCTTAGTATAAATTGCATTTTCTTAAAAGTAAGCTAAAACCACATAAGTTTTTCTAATTATTCAATAAATAAAATATAAAATAACTTTAAAAATTATGATAGCCATGGTATATAAAGATGGCAGCAGTTAATTTTTAATCAAGATGTAGTGTATACTTTCATAATTTAAAGTTAATCAATCCGACGCGTTTCACTTGAATTAACCTTCCCAGCTGCCAGACTAATAGTATAATATTGTGTTAATAACAGTATACAGGGTTCCCATGTTTTTAGTCATAAAATTGGTGGCTTTATCAAGGCCCGCTCAAAGTTTCTAAATAGTACCAATTATCTTAATATATTGAATATAAAATTGTAGATACATTTCATGCATGTAATAAATATTTGTATTATAGGTACTGATTTAATATTTCTAAATTAAAAGTCCTATAAGTAGTTTACACATTTTAAATATTCAAATATGTTGCATATACCATACTATGTGTTTTTTAATTGCAAAATTTGAAAATAGATTTTTGACATGCAAGAAAAGTTAAAAAATGCGAGGACTTTAAAAGACAATTTGATAATTTTGTCAGTTATATAAATGCTTATCAAGGTAGGTTAACAATTTAAGGTTTTAAAGGCGAATGGGAACTATGAATGTAATATATTATTTTATTATATTAAAAAAGTATTGTGTAAAAACACTTTATTAGGTATATGAAAAAATAAATGTCACGACGTTTCGGGTGTCTTTAACAAGTGATAAAAAACATTAGACAAAAATGCAGGTTTTAAACATTAAAGAAATAAAAGGTGTTATGTAATCGGATAAAGTATACATGAGTGAAGTGAGAAGTGCACTTATAAGTAGGTTGAATGAACGTATTACAAAGTTTCTGAACCCTATCCGAGTTTACCTTATGCCTTGCCTAAAGATAATAAAATAGGTCCTCTCAAAAGTTGCCCAATTATATCCACCTGTGACTCCATCGTCAGGTCTTTCTTGCAACTCATCAGTAAGGCTTTAATCCCTCTTCTTAAATTTGTTCCTGCTCATCTTAATTCGACATCAGCATTTATGAATTTCCTCAGCACTCAACATCTCGCAGAAATTCTTTTTTGGATCCCTAGATGTATCTAACCTGTATCGGAGCATTTCCCTTCATGATGTGAATCAACATCGCGGACTTATTTCTATTGCTTCAGAGTTTTTCGATAGTCATAAAGCTGTCTCTTGTCTAGCTGAAATTTCATCGATTGACTTCGCTACGCTTCTTAATCTCTGTTTACTTGAAGACACATACTTACTTGACGGCTTATCTTATAAACAAAATACTGGTATAGCCATGGGTAACTGTGCCACACCACCTCTGACTATAATCTTCATGAATCACATCGAGACGACTATTAAAAACTCCACAGAAGGTATCATCTATTGGAAGAGGTATATTGACGATATTTTTCTAATTGCCTTTTCTGACATAGATATATTAGTCCCGTTAACCAACTCTATTCATCCCAACATTCAGTTTACTTTCGAAAAACCTTATGATAATAAACTTGCTTTTCTTGACACTTTAGTTAGTTTAGTTAACAATACTTTTTCTTTCAAACGTTTTATTAAACCCACACATAGCGGTACTTGCCTCAGTTTTGACTCCTATGTACAATTGTCTTGGAAAAAAGGCCTATTTTTTCTTAATCTCTTCGTACTAACAAACTGCCTTCAAATCGAAAAAATCTTCTTTCTAGTATTGCTAAAATTAGGATTTTTTTTAAATAATGGGTACTCTTCTGATGTTTTTAATAAATATAGTTTGAACTCTACCAGTCTTACTGATAAAAGGACTAATGCCCTACCAGCTATTCCTTTTATTTTAGACGCCCAATGTTACAAAATAAAATGTCTTTGTAATGCGACTCATTTAAATGATAACATTAGAATTATTTTTACTACAATACCTCTAAGCCTTTAGGATGGCAGTTGAGAGATAAACGCGAATCCTTACGTTGCAAAAATAACTGTGTTTCCTGTCTTTAGCTCTAAACCAAATCTAAGTTGGAAAAAATGTGTTGTCTATTTGCAATTCTAGTTACCTGGGTCAGAGCGTCAGATTTATTCATTCTCGCATTACTGAGGACTATAAATCGAACAACTCTCTGGTTTTTCAACACCTTAAAGGCTGGTTCATAGTCGTGTAGTTGTCGTTATTTTTTTGTCGCGGTGAATATCCGGGGTTAGCTCCACCAGTCTGGCTTCACTTTCCTCAGATGATATCCAATTACTGTCCGCTCGTTCTTCAAACTCTCAATCCTGATGATGTCTCTCGATCTTCTTTCCATTTCCCATCTTGGACACTCCCATACGTGGTCTCTGGCCTCCTCCTCTCCGCAGTCATCGCAGAACGCCTCCTCAATCTTTCCACTCTTGCTTTGTAATAGTTTGTTTTTGCGCAGTGCCCGCTTCTTAGTTGTGCCATCAGCACCTCCTGATTCCTGTCCCCTTCCTCTCTGTTAATTTTTCCTCCGTACACTCTTTTCATCCTCTCATCCAGCTTCGGCTTCTACTTGATCCCTCTCTTCACTACATCGAAACCTATCGGAATATCTCTCTGGTCTTCTTCCCTCGCCTTATTCGCCTCTTCATTTTTTTCTGTTCCCACGTGCGCTGGCGTCCATTCTATGCTGATCTTTACATCTCTCGCTGCTTCCCAAACATTCTGTCTCAATCTGTTGATCTCTTCTTCCTGGCTGACTTTAACTTCATGTCTTTATCACTGATATCTTCTTTCTTCACGAAGCCTTTGATTTTGGTGAACATCTTCACATTGTCTATGATGTTTTCCCAGGGAAGATGGAAGCCTAGTTAATCTTCTCACGATGTGCTAAGTTAGGATGGATGTCTTCTTTGGTCATGTTCCTCCAGTTGTTTCTTGCTAACCTCTGTCTGGTGTTGTTCCTGTAGATCTTAGCTCTGATGTGGTGCTCTGGGAGTCTCAACGCTTTCTCTTTGGCCTTGTGGCAAAGCCTCTTGGAGTGGGTCTTGTAGGATGGGATTTTCGATTCAAGACGAAGAACTTCTATCGGGGTCGACTTGGCTTGGCCGGTAATATGTCTGAGGGCGATGTTCTGCGTGGCTTCAAGGTCGTCCATGTTGGATTGGGCCAACCATGGTTGCCAACTGGTGCCGCTGTAATCGAGGACGCTTCTAATCAAAGCAAAATAGATCCTCTTAAGGTTCTCAGGTTTCCAGCCCCAGGATTTGTTGCTGAGATGTTGGATGATTCTACACCTATCCCTGGCCTTCTTGACAACATTCTTAGTGTGCTGGCCGAAAGAAAGGGAGCGGTCTAACGTGACCCCCAGGAGCTTGGAATGTTTGTTGGTTGGAATAATGCTGCCGTCGGCTGAGATATTGATGGTCTTGTTGGCATCTTTGGTATCGGTCGAGAAGATGATGGTTTCGCTTTTCTCACCATTGAGCAACATCTTGTTATCTTTGCTCCAGTTTGCCACGTTTGTAACTGCTACTTGCATTTTACCTTCTGCCTCCTCCAAGGTGCCTCCCACAGCTTTCAACGTGATGTCATCCGCGTATTGAACAGACTCGACATCGTCTGGAATGACGTCGTTCACCCTGTTCATGAAAAAGAGGAATAGAAGAGGTGCCAGGACCGGTCCTTGCGGTACACCCTGTCTGATTTTCTTGTAGTTGCTGAGTTCAGCGTTCATAAGGACTCTGCTTTGACGATTCATAAGGAAGCCTCTTATCCACTCCACGTACATTCTGTCAAGTCCAACATTCTGAGCATCAGCTCCTCCCTCCATACCCTGTCATACGCCCTGGAATAGTTTAGTAACGTGACGATTGACTTCTTAGCCGGTCTATGTTGAATGTCATCGCTGATCCTTTGAGTAACACCCAGTATCTCGTCTTCTCAGCTATGATACTTGCGAAAGCCGGATTGTCTTCTGTTGAACCAATCGTTGATCTCAGCAAAGTTGTAGTCTGTTTGCCATGACTCTCTTAAAAGTTTTAACAACGCACGAAGTGAGGCTGACCGACGAAAGGAGGCAATCACATTAGGTGGTTTTTCAGCCTTGAGGAGAGGGATTATCGAGGCATTCTGCCATATCTGAGCGCATCTGCCAGTCGCGAAAGAATCATTAAAGAGATTGAGTAGGCAATCTTTAGCTAAGGGGCCCAACGCTTTCAAGAAGGAGGGGGAAAGTCGTCCGGTCCCTCCGCTCCACCAGTCTTCATTTGCTTGATAACCTTCTCCAGTTCTTGCATCGTAATTGGCTGTGTAGTCTTGTCACCTACGTGAGGACCTCTGACAGGGTGGCCACTCTCCCTGACCCAAAAAGTTCCATGACTATTCTCTGACTTTTCCTGACTCTAAAAAATTATTACAGTGATATCACATCAAAAATCATGTTTTTTTACACAGCCTCCACCATCCCCTTATAGCTGTACCAATCCACCAACTTTATTGAAAAATAAAACCAAACAATTTACAAATAATATAAACTAATTAACAATATCAATTAAGTAAATATGTAGAGCAATGGGTCATGTTTCCATAAGAGTTAATTGGAAAATACAATAAGGTGAATGACTAAGGATTCACCCACAGAATTGAAACACGTGTTTAACAATATCAACTAAGTAAAAATGTAGAGCAATGGGCCATGTTTCCATAATAGTTAATAAGTCACTTTTACAATCATAATTGTAATAATTACAATTACAATCACTTTTTAGATAAAAATACAATTTGTTTATTAATGCAGGCCTGTTCGTTTGCAGCTTCCTCTATTTTGCTCTTCTTCTCCTGTCGCAATGACTCAATTGATGCCATACTTTTTCGCTCATTTTCTTCCTTCTTTTTTTCATATTGAGCTTCCTGCTGTTGTCTATTTGTAAGAGAGCTAGTGTATCACGAGTGTGCAGATCGAACATAATTCAGCATGCTTTTATTAATTTCAATTTTACTGACATCCAATCCATAAATCATTTCAGAGCATCGTAGACCAAACGTTGTCCAATAATCGATTCTTGCAGCATATTGGTCTGCAGGAGGTTTTCATTTATGCTAAAGCCGGATTCCACACTGGAATTTCCATACAATAATATCAAGACCAGCTTGACAACTATCCAAATGTCGTTCACCTTAACATCTTCAGCAAGAATACTGGAATAGAAGGAGTCAAGTCGTTGTTCTTAAGGATTCCAGTTCTTGAACGTTTCACCATCCTTGGCCTTTTCATATAGGTCAGCAAACTGCAAAACTGCATTGTCTGCAACTCCTGCACAAATTCTCAGAAAGTAGTAAAGTAGCCAAAAGCTTAAATCTAGTTTCAGCTGAGCCTGGGTCATTTCTTATTAATTTGGGGTTCAAAGAGAAGACTGCTGTTGTAAGCTTGTACTTCATGGTGATCGTTCCAGAATCTTTTGTAAGTATCATCTTCACTAGAAATTGTCGCATTTATTATGAACTTGAATACCTGTCTTGTGGATGCATTTCGTTTTTTAGAAGACTAGTTGCACCAACACAAACATCCACGTCCTTTGCACTGAGAAGGTTTTCAGCATTTTCCAAATCGATTTTCAGCATTTGTTTTGTTGTGCAGCTGCTAATCAGGTCCCGTTTTATATATTTCTGCAACAGATTGTGAACAAGTTTTCTCAAATCATCCAAAAGCAGAGGAGCCATTGGTGCTAGAGTTTGATATTTGACCAGAAACGGTTTGCTAGATCGTATAAACATTCATGCAAATCTGACTCAGATTGAAATATACAGGGAGAAATTTTATATAATGCAGTTTTTTTAATTTTTCCCTGACCTTTTTCAATTTTCCTGACTTCCCTGATCAGTAGCCACCCTGCTCTGAGTGCTTTCTTGCAATCTGTTTCTGTTCTTTTCTTCTTTACTGAACTCTTGTTTGCTGATTCTGGCATAGTGCTTGATAAATATCTCCGCCTTCATTTTGTTGGATATAATGACTTTATTGTTGTGGACTAAGGCTTCGTTAGGCATATTGTTGTTTGGCGTGCTCGAGAGAGACTTTATGAGATTCCAGGTTTTCTTGGTATCTTGCGTGGTTTCCACTTCTTGGAGAGATTCCTTTCACCCTTTTCCTTATCCTCTCTGACAAGGTTTTTGACGTGATTACAAGCCTCGATCCACTCTTCTCTCTTCGTGTTGACCTCTTTTCTATGTTTTTTTTGCGTTGTCTGATGGCGCTCTTGATTTTAGGATTGAGATGACTGTTCTTCCTATTACCTTTCTTAACTTTACCTACATGCTTCATACCTGCTTTGGTAAGTATGTCGTTGAACTTAGTGACCTTCTGGTTTAACGAAATTTTCTGGTTCACAATGTTTTCGGCAAGTATATTCTCCTCAAATTCGTACGTGAAATTCTTCCAGATGGCATTTTTTTCATCTAGGACGTTGTGGAGTGATGTTGGTTCTATTGGACTCTTCTATCATGCTGATTATGATAGGGAGGTGGTCGGAGCACATCCCTTCACCAAAGACCCACTCAAACTTTTCTAACTCACTGGTGTGACCGATGGTGATGTCTGGAGAACTGAGGACCCCGGTCGTATAATTGATTCTAGTGGGATCCCCATTATTGCGGACTGCCATGTCTTTATCCGCTAACCACTCTTCCATCAAATTGTCTCTGTTCTTCTGCGGTTGAATGTTATCCCACAGTTTGGAATGTCCATTATAATCAGCAAATATGATGACGTTTTTGCCGTAAAGTATGTAGTCGCTCAGAAGTTTCTCATCGATTGGAGGCCCTCAGTCTGGTTTATAAGGGGGAAGATAAAGGTTAACTATAGTTAGCCATTTGTTCTTGACCGTTCTGACTTTGATGGACAACATCTCTAACGGTTCTAAAGTGCTCTTAGAGGGATTGTATTAGAAAACAATATCATCTTTGATGTAGGTAATAATACCGCCACACTCTGCAGACACTCTGTCTTTTCTAACAGCTGAAAATCCTGAGATGGAGGGGGTTGTGATGTGCGGTTTTAACTTAGTCTCTTGGATAATGCAAATGTCGATCTGTTCAAGCTCTAATCTTTCTTTGATTCCATCAATGTAAGTATTGATACCATCCGCATTGAATTGCAGAAAGCGCAAAGAGCTGCCACTTCTGGTGTTAATCTTTTCAGATTTTTCAACAATGGGTGTATCTCTGGCAGGAGTCAGGATAATTTTCGGTGGGGTGAGACACTCCTTACACATCCAGCTCTTTCTTTTCTGCTGCTCATTGAAGCATCTCTTCTTAAGAGAGTACATTTCTTCTGACAAAGCTTCAGGCACTTCTTGCCGGACATAGGAGTAATGTGACATGCTATCGTTTTTTGGCATTCTTTGCATATTGGTTTGGGTTCAACGATTTTATTCCCGCTAGCGGTGGTAGTGACAGTCTTGTGGGCTTCGCATCGCTATTGCATAAGTCTGTTATAGCGAGAAATACCGCTACACTTCTTGTGGCTAAGTTGGACGCAGTCAGCTTCTTCGCGGTGTGATGGTCGTTGCTTTTTTGGATAATGTTCTTACAAACTAAGCAATAAGATGTGTTCGTGGGATCTTGGGAATGGCTGTTAATAGTTTGCTTGATGGACTTGTCTGTGTTGACTGTACCAAGATTTGGTCTCCATGTCGCCGGCTTTGACGAGTAGTCTGGATACGTGGGGGTCACCCGCCGTAGAGGTGCCCCCACTACTCAAAAACCCGAATTCGATATGGTACATTTCCTTGCTTCCGTTGGACAGTGCCTTTGGTCTGGTGAGTTTCGTTGCCAGATACGCCACGGAAAGGCGCTCCCCTTGTATCTGAGATGGTGACATCCGGGGTACTGTGCCCACCGGTGGCTCTGATGGTTCTGGTATGGATTCCATCATTACAGCTAGACATTTCAGTAGTGCTCATCCAATCTTCGATGTTTTGACCCCTTCTATCATTCTCCTTATTGGTGTCCCACAAATTTGAGTGGGTATTGAGGTCGTGTTGGTGAGGTCGTGTCGATTCTGTGTTGGTGAGGCCCCTGCACCATGCTTAAACTGGGCGTAACTAGAGTAAGTAAGCCGGCTGATGAGGAAGGCACTGAAAACTTGGTGCATGTATATTGGATGGATTCTTGCTGATGTGGGGCGTGACCTCCAGTCGGTTGGTGTATTCTTGAATTTCGTATTATTATAATATATCCTTGACACTTTATGTTTGTCAGTATGATTCATCCTACCTTATAATGGTACTTTATTTGATTTGTCGACTAGCTGTAAATAAGCCGCTGTCCCGTGACACGATGACTGGTCGATATATTTATCTTGCTGGTTTGATACTAGTAACTTGACTGAATTGTACTTAGTTAGTAAATATTTATTGCAACGAACAGTATAGTCGATGCACGCCTCCCACACTTACGCCTACCTAATTCTCTGTGTGTTGTACTAGGTACAATGTTTATTTTCGGCATATAAAATGTTTGTTTATATGCCGAAATTTCGACATATAGACATGACTACCATTATTATAATTTCACATTCATTGTTGTCGTTACTTATTACATTAGACATTATTAATTAAATATTAAATTTTAAGTATATTACTAATACTATTTTAAAGTTTTTAACCGTCATCTGAACTATACCGAACTATATTTTGCTTGTAATTGTTTTTATGATTGCATATATTATAATTTATCATCATTGTTGTGTAATAAATTTCTGCAAGATTGTTATGTCTGACCATTACAATTACATTAACAAAAAGATTATAATATAGAATTTATAAAGAAAACACATTTTACACTAGATTGATTACTTCAAATTCTGTGTTTTACCTTTAATTTCAATGCTTTTTTTTAATTGTGCTAGATTTCTTTATTCATGGGGATGCAGTTTAGCTGGTTGGTGGTAATCAACATTTATGATTTGTATATTGTTCACTTTATTTTTTAGGTTATTTCAGGTGAATTGTATTTAACCACCCACTAACATTTCACATATAATCTGCCTTAAGAGATTTGTGATTATAGGTATTACATAAATGTGTCCATGTTGAATTTATGTCAAGTGATCTATTTCTTGTTTCAATTCACTACCAGTTCAGGGTATTCTACTGTACTGTCTGATGACATTATATTGTTTTAATTTTTGTACTTACAATATTTATTTGAGTAGGTAGCCATATGTATACTTTTTCTGGGAATTGTTTCATGAATATTAAATGTAAAATTGAAGGCTATAATAGCATCTCAATTTCTATCTTAAGTACAGGTAGACAAAAGGATGTGTGATTATGGACTATTTTAATGTTGCATTGACTATTGAGGTTAATTGCCCTTTTTGTCTAACTTTAAGTGTATTCTGGAATGCAGTAACTGGGTTGGACTTAAATTGCAGAAATCATTCATTCACGACAGTATTCTTACTGTTATAGTGATAATATGTTTCATTTTTATATCTTCGCCACAGAGGCATTTATCGTACTTAAATTTAATTTGTTTGATGGCGATTCCACATTGGAAGAGTCTGATTTGTAGCCTGATGTTCAATCCCCAGGCGAAGAAAGTAGCTAGAAAAGCCATGGCAAGGATATAGGGTCATCTATTTTATCATCATTAGATCCATCCTAGAACATGCGTCTCCACTATTGGCTAATTTACCACTCCATCTTTAAATAAAAATCTATCGTATACAGAGCAGAGCCAGCTCAAGATTACGGACCCTCCCTGTAACTGTATCAACTTCCCCTAAAATTTTTTGGACCGAAAACGCGACCAGAAATTCCTGTCATATGAGAATCTTTTGTCAGAGAAAACTTGTCATAACTGTGACCCTCTCACACGTTTCGTCGCCTCCAAGCTGCTGACAAACTTTACCTCAACATCTTCCAAAACAATGACAACAAACTGTACTCTATATATTAAACCCCCGCTATCTTCGCGTTCAGGAAGATCTATCCATCCACTGACAAAAATGATCCGATTTACGAACTCATTCATTCCCTCCTCCACCGTAAGATTTAACAAGACCCCTTCCTTACCTTTAACAATTTTGCTGACTTGATTTTTTTTCTATTCTTTATATGCATTTTGCTTTATTTCTAATAATGTACACGATTCTCATTTGTACATTTGAATCACAAAATATACATTTATTATTATCATTATTAAATGTATCTCTGATGTATCTATTTAAAATATTTGATTACATTATCAATTTTAGTAGCATGGTTTGTATTTTTTTCGTCATATTCCAGATATGTATTGTTATTGGGGGGTACGGTAATACCACTTTATTAATGAAAATTTTGCTTTTTTTGTTATTGTGAAAATTGCCTTGATTTGTCTATATTAAGGCAAGATCAGGATATATATATATATTCAGATATTATATTTATAAAATTGATATCAGGATATACTTAATAAGTATCTCGAAGAGACCATACTAAAAATTAAAACGGACAATCCAGAATCGACAATCATCCTAGCAGGGGATTTCAAGAAACTACTAAATGAAAAAGTCACAGAACACATACATATCCACCAACTGTAAGTCGATAAGCTCTATAGGGCGTATTAATATTTAAGTAGCACGAAGCTCTGCTATAGATTTTCGAAGCATTAATACCTATCTATGCTTTATATATTATTTGTATTAATATAAATTGAAACAATTCCTTTGAAATTGGTAATGAAAACATTTGTTACTTTTAATTGTTTTAGTGTTTTGTATTGATTTACTTAGTATGCAATTTCCATAAAAAAGCAAAGCGAATCCAATACAGATATGATATCAGTTCCCAACAGCCCACCATGAGTCGAAAGCCATATATCCATATTCATCTATACACAAAGGAAATTTGCAAATATCACCACCCGAGAAACTATATTAAGTCCGCAAATATGCATATAAATATAATATATACATATATATATGTATATATATATATATGTATTTGTAAATAACTAGAGTAGATGACGTCTGAATCCATTAATTCAACCCAAATGTAATTCAAATTTTGCAAGAAATATTTTCATTATGGGAAATGCCAACTGCTATTTCAATAGCTCTTGAATTTACCTGGAATCAATAACCCCCTAGAAAACATCGCCAAAGCCATTGTTTCCTAGTTATAGTCAACAAAGTACTACTTCAATATGTATGATAATTATAGTAGCACGAGCGTAGCGAACAACGTTCCAGTGACTCTTTTTGATCCTTCTGTTACCAAACGTCACGCTTTATCATATACAGTAGCTAGGAGCTCGGGAAATTAAGTTCGCAAGTTCTCTAGTTCGCAACTATAAACTATGGTAGTTTATCTATAAATCTATATTACAAACTTAGATAGATTTAAGTTTCCTGTAGCAGCATTTAGTAAATAAAATAACAGATAAAACCCAAGCTGTTTTAAAATAAGCATATTTTTACACGAATTTTTTAAAGAAAATTTTCTTTATCGAGTGCGATAAAATATGAATAAAAACAGAGAAACAGGCTATTAAATAGTTGAATATAACATGGTGACGTAATAGAATTAAATGATGGAAGTGTATACAACATGTTAAAAGGAGGAAGCTTATAATTATAAGTGTACGAATTAAACTGAATATATACAGAGAAGCAGGCTATTTAATTGAACAAGAAAAGGTTACGTAAAAGGATTAAAAGTGTACATAACTGATTAGAATAAAAAGGAAGCCTATTAATATAGTGCATGTAAACAGTAAATGTATAATATATAATAGTGAGAGCACAGATGATTATTAGGAAAGTAAGTGGATTAATAGATAAGGTGCATAAGTTCGTCTCTCTCAAGTTTACTATTTATAGCTGGTTTGATTTTGAAGATCCAAATTGCTTCTTTGAGGCGCAGATTGATAGTGTTCTTGTCTCTTGCAAAGATAGACGGAGTGTAAGGTGACTTGCATACTTGTGTGTGCTTGAAAATGGAGCTAAAACAATTCTGAGTCTGCTCCTTGTATCGTTGATGCAGTTTTCTGATTGTGCTGCCGACGTATTGAAGATCGCACTTGGTGCATTTTAGTGAATAAATGCAGTTAGATGTAAGGCATAGTTCGCTATTAATTTACAATTAGTCAGTTCGCAATCTCTCTTAGTATCCGCTTTTCTGAGTACGTCGCGTAGGGTCTTCGATTGCCTGTAGACACGCACAGGTAGGTTGTGGGTTTTGAAAATCTTCTTTGTTTTAGAGTCTATCGAGTCAGAGAGGAATGGAAAATTAAAGTAGGCATGTTTGATTTCTGGATTTGTTTTCGTTTTGTTCTTAGGTTTTTTCCTCTTAACGATTTTTTGGATTTCGCTTTCACGGTAGTTGTTAAGGCGTA
>JAYRBW010074572.1:0-25459 GCA_036023295.1 Invenusta paracnida
TTATCATCAGTATTAACTTTTTTGAGGAGCTCGTTTCTTGGCTTCCATTTTTGCGACGCTGTCGTTTTTGTTTGGATTTATGTATATTGAGTTTAGATAGGAAAATGAGTGCATTAGCGTACAATAATTTTTAGTGTTCAACGCTCAAAAGAATCAATGTTATTTTTCAACGTTAAATGAATTCAATAATCATTATATCGATATTTCAGCGTGGAATACTAGATTTATGTATATTGAGTTTAGAAAGGAAAATGAGTGCATTAGCGTACAATTAGATTAATCATCGGCTTATGTATACGAAATAGAGTTTACTTTAATTTTGTAATGTATTGCTTATTATAAATTTATTAAAATTACATTTATATTCTTATAATAATTTAATATTAAATATATATAAAATCAACCAAATTACCATAAACAAAATTCTTATAAAGGACTCAATTTTGAACAAATTTTACTCCATTAAACCTTTGGGAGAGATTTTTTTAGTTTGGTTATAGTTTGGATTTTTCAAGTTATGATGAAAAATCGTATGTCGTTAAAAATACTTCAAGGCAATTTTGCTGAATCTTTTGAAAATGATGTCAATATAAACAGAAAATATTGCGCAGGTGTAAGTGTCGTATTTGATTTTGTTTAATTCTTTAAAAAATAACTTATGGCAATCAAAATTGATCTGTGATAAATATCAATTGAACCCTTCAGAAATCAATAAAATATGTTTATTTTATTTGTAAACTACTCTTAAAATGATTTCAAAATACTATTTTGAGACACATCGTCATAATTGGTCTATATACCCAATAACTTGTTTATAAAAATAAATTGATATACGGATAAATAAAACTGATAAAGAAAGTAAAACTAGTTTAACAAGTTTAACTATGCATTACATTTTAACAAAATATATTTAAACAATTTTATTCTATAAACAGAAATGGACAAATTTACTGACTATGAATGCACTATAAGAATGGATGAACGGAATGATTCCTAGTTGCCAACTCGTGAAAACGGATGATGTTATAGACTTACTGCACAAATAACTAGATGAAAATCTGTACTGACAAATTTGAGTTACGCGTACAGTATTCGTGATTCTCTGGAGCTCACTATACATATGTAGGTATTTCATCATTCAAATAAATTATTAAAGTTACTTTTTAAGATTTATTCTAATGTTGCCATTCATTATTTGTTCAGTGTCAATACTGTAATATTTTCCTTGCATGCACGCAATATATTTGAATGTCAGAAGTTGCAAGCACTCGACAGTGAATATTTCACCTAAAATTGTTTTTGTGCACTGATGATGCGTCGGCATTTGAACAAAAGCTATTTGTGCTTTCTGTGTTTATGAATAGTATGGTGCAGTATACACTGATCTTGGTAGGTTTTTATGCGTACTCTAAAGAGGTGATTAATTATTTGGGCGTGTGCCATAATATAGTAGTGTAATGTGCAGTCAAATGGAATACCGAGATTATAACGAGTTCGGAACAACGTCAGTTATGATAAACTCATGTCCTTTGAGCAATATATAGGTGTATAGTATATCCAGTTCGAATAGTTACAAATATTTGAACGACAAACTCATGAAAACTCAACCAGTTTAATACAATTTGATTTATTTAATTCATTTTCATGAAATATCTTATCTAAGTTCAATATTTGTCAAAAACTGTTTATTGTAGATAACGAACGATATGTAACACAAGAAAATTGTCATTCCACTTAGAATTTATTGATTTATTGAAAGTTTAAATACGTTATTAAAGTGTTGATGATTATGTGAATTGTTATGAAATATTTTGGATTTTATTATCGTAAATAAAGTAAGTATTATACTTATATTAGTGTTAATGTCTACTTTTATTAAATCAAGGAAAATATTTGTTTTAAAATTATTCAAAGAGTTGATGGAATTGTGATTAATATCATAATAATTTCAAAAGTCACATTGAAAAATCGGACGTGTATAGCTTTTGCAAATTACTCACTTAGATGACTTTATTATTAGAGAAATTCTCCAATAATTATCGTTAAACAAATGTTTAGAAACATTTAACTATCTTAAATGTATTCTTTTTGCAGAATTGAATTGAAATGAAGTAATGGATTTGATAATTCGTCTTATATTTCATTTTATTCTTCTTGTAATTTTAGGTGAGTGAAACATATATTTTATTTTAAAATATTCTAACACATTTAGCGTTCATTATATCTGATACATAGCAGTTTTTACTTTATATTCAAATTATATTTCTACTATTGATGTATGTTTTGTATGATATTTCAAACTATAAATATTAAAAAACTATTTGAGAGTTATTGAATTTCTCTAAAGAGTTTTCATACATAATTAATTAAACTTGCTACTTACTAATCATGATAAAATATTAAAAGAAATCTGTTGGTTTGAATTTATCAGAAATCCAATACTATAAATTATGTACAGATTAAATAAACAACATAAACTATGTATGTATATAATTTCAAAAAATTACAATATAAAGTTTATAATTATGTTTAAAAAGTATAAATATGCCAAATAAATTTTGCAAAACATTCATTAGGTTTGTCAGGCTACTGTTAGATAATTTAACTTTGTTATATATTAAAAAGATAATTATATAAACCAGGTTACTAATCATTTCATTAACGCAGTTATTATACTTATTTTCGAACTTTTATTTGTTAATATTATGAATGAAAACAGTTAACGAAGAAAAACTTGGAATAATTTCTATTTAGTCATGTAAACATATGTCGGTTAATGAAATGAAAATTATTGGTTTGAAAACGTGAGACACTAAAATGAGAACATTGTATATAAAAATACATATATATACTGAAATCATGAAATACTCAGTAAAGATAAAATTTCATATATCGATTCGGTTTATCTATATATATTTTTAGATTGCGTATCTAATAAATTATATTGTTATGATTAAAAAATATACTAAAATTTTAAATTTAGAATAATACATTGCTCTTTTATTATAAATAAAAAAAAATGGTTATCTTTATTTACAAATTTAATAAGTAATTGCAACAAAAGAATATTAGTCATCAATATTTCCTATTTCAAATATAAGAAAACTTCATTTTAGATACTCAAATTTTGTAATAGACATTTGTATATATATACCTATAGTATATATGTATAATCCTACAACTATAGGTATTTTTTATAGAGATATTTTAATATTTCGTTTTCTAAATGGTATTATTAATTCTTGAAACTTAACAATTATAATTTGAAATAGTTAAAATGAAATTCTCGAACGTATTTTAAAGTTGCTACAATCATTTCATTAGTTTAATCATTTGCAATCATTTGCACGGAAGTAAGAAATAATTAATACTCTCATACGAAGACAGATGCAATTTTCGATAATAAAATTCTACATTCCGTGAGAACTTGATCCAGATTCGATATTGATAATTATTTTATTCTTTGAATACTGAAGTTTATCTCTAAAAATAGAGTACGTTTATGATATCCGAACTCATTTGCGTTTGTAACTGTTAGAGAAAGGGCATAAATATATAATTTTCTAGCTAAAATAGTTGAGTAAAATTATTATTATATTATAAACGTAGGCAGCATACAAATGTGTTCGCAGAATAATGTTTTTCAATACAAAATATTAGTCTAAGAATAAATAATGTTGTAGGACCTTCTTCAATCAATAATATAAATCACTTAGTGTTTCTGCATTTATTCGTATGCATGTGAATATATTTTCAACGTGCCGTCTTTATTATATGCATATATTATTATAATATAACTCTTATCACATCTACAATTTATTTATAATTTATAAATAATAACCTGTTATGTCACTTTTTAAATTTAAATTTTGTAGGTACAAGTGTACTATACATAATTAATTTCGCAATTATTTTTTCTCTTTCCATTTGTTACTATTCTATTTTTTATTGAGCAGTTACCACAACTACCGGAATCAATATTAAAACATTATCAAGCATGATTGGCAGACCAGTGGACATAAAGTGTTCTCTTCCTGAATCTGTTGATAATCTTGATGATGTGAGTTATTTAGTGGATTAATTTATTAAATTACTTTTTGATTATGTCAATGAATTTAGTTAGCTAACTTTTTTACGAATATTCTACACATTATATTTGATAGTGTATTAAGATTCAATGCCAGTTGATTTTGATATTCAAATACTTTTATTTCTAAAAGACTCTTAATAAGCTTATAATAAGCGCGCATAGTAAGCATAATTAATAATAATAAAAATAAGCATCAATAATATTATTAAAAAATAATGTTTAAGGCACATATAACATGTTACATTATGTGCACACAACTATATTTAAAAGTATTACCTAGAAAATATAATTTAAGTAAAACAGTAATATGTTTCCAACGAAATGGATTTTTAAAAATTTATCTTATAAATAATATTACAAAAAAAAAGATTTTTTATTTATGTTACAAAATAATATTTGAAATATCTCTATTTATAACAAGTGTAGTTTGATCCGTAATGGGTTTAATTTTGCACAATGTTTATTTTTGTTTATTTCAATTTTCACTAAAACATAACCATCTGAGAAACCGTTTGCTTTTACTAAAATTATGTCTTTGTTGAATATGTATTGGCTTTATATATTATATATTTAATTCAATTAAATACTATATAACTGCTATTATTTTCATTTGAATTTCTACGACGTCTATATAATGCATTCAGAAATACTATTTCAAGCAGATACTAAACCAATTAATTATATTCCTTATTTTATGGTGGTCGAATATATTGAGCGAATTAAAATTCAATAAATGTTAACTTAGTTTTATTTTATACTGTTTAGTATCTTAGTTATAGAAACAATTGCATTCAGCTTAGGAATGATAGTTAATTTGCAAATTATAATAGCGCTTTAAATGAATCTTTAGAGGCATATAAGCGTTCTCATTTTATTGCAAAGTAAAATAACAATAATTTTCTGAATGTATTTGACTTCTTAATTTGTGGTATAATTTTCTCTGTGACAAAACTCAAATATATTCACTTATAATAACAACAGTAAAAATACATTTCTGGTGTGTTTCATTGCACGTTTCTACAATCATTGAAGTTCACAACTTTTATATTTTCCTAATATCTTTATTGATCCCTTATTTTCAGGTTAAATGGAGTTATAATAATGTCAATATTATCCTTCCCAGCGAGAATATGATCTCGAAAAAGTATCACAATATTCCCGGTAGATTTGTTCTTAAAATTGGGAAGGTGACGAAGGAATCGAAAGGAATCTACACTTGCAAGACTTCTCAAATAAAAAGCAATGATACAGTCTTGCTCATAGTACAATGTAAGGTAGATAATATAAAGCATTTGGTTTGGTATTAATTAGATATCGATATTTTTATGGTTTTTACAATGCTTTGCTTTTATGATATTATGAAAAGTTGCATATTATACTGAGCAGTGTGGCATCTCTTTAGATCCTGCCCGTATTCTCCGCAAAGACAAGACAATATTTAAAGTTCAGTTGGGAACGTCTTTGACCTTGGAATGTTCAGCTGATGGTGAACCGAAACCTAAGATTATCTGGTTGGATAATTATAGGAACGTAGTGAATTACACGTCTGGACGTAAGTTTCAATTGTTTATTGTAATTTATTTCATTATTAAGTTAAAAAATTTTATTGACCATAAGACGTTTGGATTTAACATTTTTGAAATGATTATATAGTAGTAATTGAAAATTTATTAACATACTGGTACAAATTATGATAGTAAATACTTTACATCAATATATTATATAAATTTATCATTTTAACGAAATAGGGAATAATTATAAAGATAATTGTATATACCTATTCGCACGAAGTTTGAATTTAAAAAAACATTCATTGTCGAAAACTCAATAAAACATAGATATATGGGCTGTGTAATAGTGAATGGTTCGTTTCTGAAAAAGTCAAATACAAGTGGAAAATGTGTGTAAGATTGCAAGCAACGTTTGATGTTGTCAGTATTTACTAAACTATCAAAAGTCATCTAATATCATTCTTCCTTACAAAATTAAATAAACAAGCTTGTAAATATTTTAAATATAAAACTAGAAGAATTAAAATTATTGTAGCATATAACGATTATACATATGTAATTAGAAATAACAATATTAATACTAATATATATCATGGACAACGTAAATCTAGTTTATATTTTTTTATAAACTCTATGTGTGAACAAGCATTTAAATGACCTTAACAAATCCCATTATTCGTTTTTACATATTTAAAGTTTTTTATTAGGGTTTGTAATAGAATGTCAACATGTGACAACATGTTTGATGTGGTGAAAGTATCTATATTTCTATAATACTTGTTCAACTATTTCAGGAATATACAGATGGAAAAACTTTTTGGAAATATCCAAATTGTCTAAAATTGACACAGGAAATTTTACATGCATTGCCAGCAACGGCAAAGGTCCAAATGATAATCTGATATTTTATATTAATGTTTTATGTAAGTATACCCTAAAAAGAAGTCTTTGACAGTTAAAAATATAGATGATTAAAAAATATTATATGTTATAATAATAATACCTCAGAAAAATGTTTATGCTATATATAATAATATATTATGTAAACCATTCAAATTTAAACCAATGGGAAGATTTTGTGTGAAAAAAACATTCAAAATAATAAAAAATTAATACGACTACAAAACGCAAAAGAATTAAATTTATGAAGTTATGTTTGTTGTTGGGATTATCTAGAATCGATAATATATAAACGACTTCATGATACGAGAAAGAGCACGCGCTTTTAGTAAATAATCATTTATTTGTAGACTGGTTGAGAACAAGAAAACAAATTTCCACGGTTTATACTTTTGAGTTGGTATTCACTATACTCACCACATGATTGATAGATGTGGTGTGAGGAGAGGGTGAGTTCGGAAGACCTTTACTACTGCTACTACTATATTTTATTGCTAAGATATCGATGATTTATTGCTGCAGATAAATATAATATATTAAGTATAAAAATGTATAATGTTATAAATCGGAATTTTCCAACAATTATTCGTGTATATTACAAATCAGGCAAAAAAAAATATAGATACATACTGAATGCAAATGCCAATTTGTTAAAAATCGACATTACTTCTTTAATTTATATTTTCATATTCTATATATTGTAATTGATGCTATTTTATAGACAATGCGAAAGTAACAAGCAAATTTAGGAAATTAAATGCAAGTCTGGGCTCTACTCAAGTCCTGCGGACAGTAATAGCGGGTAACCCGCTTGCTTCCAACATTATCTGGAGTTTCAACGGAGATCGGCTTAACACCTCTACCTGTAAAGAGTCGGATCCAGGCTCCAAAAATTGGCAGAAGATCTGTAAAAATAGTAAGCTGACATTGATAATAATTCATTCATAATCATCTTACGAAAATTACGACCTCTGTTATCTCCAAAACTAAATTTAAATAAGACGTAAATATAATTACTTTGTTCTTTATTTTTGTAATTTTTAAGTCAAGATTTTTAGTAGCTATAATATATCAGAGCACTTATATATATGAGTCATTATATATTTATTTGTATATCATGAGATATCACATTTTCTCTAATTGAAGCTTTCAATTTAAGGTCAATAGTAAATGAATATATCAAAAGCTTTTAAAATGTCAAGTGATAGTATATGTCCTCATAAAACAGATAAAATCGATATCAGTTAACCTTTATGCTTCATTGTAGTATCTTTAGATTTTTAATACTTGATCTGCAATTATTTTTGTACAATGTTATTATACTTAGAATTATATTCATTTAATCTGTTTCTATGTTAGTATTACAAACTATTGCTGCTTTTCAGCGTCACATCAGCGCACATCCATATCATGGATATCTTAATCAAAATTATCCAAATTCACATACTAATCATAACATTAATTCAATAAATTATTGTTAATGTTTTATCATAAATGGGCGATTTTCATTTGCGTAATAATATATATTATATTCTTTTTATATCATCAATTTAACATTCATATATCTAATTTTGAATTATGCATTTATTAATATTTTTGTTATTATGCTAACATCTTTCAATTTTCTTAAGATATTTTGAATATATGTATTTGTCAATATTTTGACAAAGTACATATCTCATTTAAATAGCATATTAGGATTAATTATACAAATTAATAATTTAAAACCTGAACAGTAGGTATCTATCATATTTGCATTACTGTTATTAAATGTATCTGTGTGCATATTCTAATTATAATATTCTTAAAATATTATATCAATTATCAGCTGTATAATAACTACAGATTGACAAAATTACATGAAATTGTTTATATCTAATAAAATTATAATATTGTTTGATTTAAAATTAGAATTTTAGAACCGCCTATTTGAGATTTCTCATCAATATTTTCCGTAAAGTGAAGTTTACTATTATTTCCTTTATTTTATATATACTTCTTTTTTCATCATGAAGTTCATTTTGTATAAGTTTGATGCTTACGCACCTATTTAATCAAAATCATTTAGAGAATTTTATGTCCTAAAATATCATCTATCAGAAACCTTATATTCTATATTTTGGCAGTGTCTTTTCGTCATGAGTTTTAAGCTTTGTAATACATAGTTAAGCAAATAATTTCACAAGATTTTTCTTTTAAGAAAATGTTATTATATATTTTGTATTTATCTAAGCTCTATATGGAACTTGTATCTTGGAAATTACTATTTATCGGGATTTCCTTTTCTGTTGTTCATTTATTTGCAAGTTCGTATTTTTGAATGTGATTTTAAAAGTATTTACCTGTCTTCAATTATAATATTCCTTCAATTATATTTTACATTGTGACGCTTTTGCTACATATTATTTTCGCTTCAAATTAGCAAATGGTTAAGTTCACTATCTATTATTTTTCAAGCTTTGCTTTGTGGAGATTTGCAGTTCATTTTACACACAATTGCAACTGCTTGCAATAGAAAGTGTAACAAGACATAATGCAACCTGCTTCCTTCAACTATATACAACAACATGAACTTAGACACAACTTAACTTTGTCTTTACAAGGAAGCAGTGCTCTATTTGATGTAAATAATGTTGTGTGTAAGAGTTAATTTAAAATTGCTTAATGTCTATTTTCTATTAATTATGCGACTTTATGTTCCGCATATTATCCAATAAACTCTTTTATATTGACTGTCTAACATTTTAGCATTCCCCTGCGAGAGATGCGATGGTTTGGTGGTTAGCAGGTCTGATTGCCAAACCGGCGATTCGGTTCGACTCATTCGACATTTAAACAATCGACGCCTTGTCTCTCTAAATATCGACGACCTTATTAGTATTTTGTTTATTCTTGACATACACAAATAGAATGATTGTTCCAATTTTCTTTTTTCTCTTACTTTTTATACAAACGCTAACCAGGGCTATTGATACTCAGAATCTTGGCTTTGAAGTAGGATTGCGGGATTAAATTATTATCCGAGTTTCCTTCCACAGCAATAGATTACGATTATCTAATTATGACAGCTTTGATATTGTCAGATGCATATGTTCCATATTTACTGCACTCGGTTCTAGTTCATGATGTTCTGTCACTCAGTCTGCTTCGGTTTTGAACTGAATACTCAGCTCTTTAGGTAAGCATAATACAGTTCTGGTATGGCCATAAACAATCTTTGTCTAGCATTGGCTCTGTTGAAATACGTACAATTCGACTTATTCTCCAGATTGCATGTATGGTCAATATTGGCGAACACCATTCGAAATAAAAGGAATGCGGGACTTTGTGACAGATACGTTTCTTTCTTCCAGCTCACTAAAAGTTCCCCTGACTGATTCTGTTTTAGGTTATTATACATGTTCACAGGGTGTCATTCCACTAGACCTTTTCTCACTACGCCTTATTCCACTAGACCTTTTCTCACTACACCTTATCTCACTAGACCTTTTCTCACTACGCCTTATTCCACTAGACCTTTTCTCACTACGCCTTATTCCACTAGACCTTTTCTCACTACGCCTTATTCCACTAGACCTTATCCCACAACGCCTTATCCCACTAGACCTTTTCCCACAACGCCTTATTGTAAAAGTATCACTTCACCTTAAATTTCATTTAAAACAGATACAATAATACAATAACTTTATTATTAACAAAATGACTATAGGAAATGTTTAAAAATGGTGTATAAAAGACAGCACCTGATCCAGAAATTCAAAAATGAAATGTCATTATACCACCGACTGCACTGGAATAGTTGTACGCCGTAATGTCGCCATCTTGCAGTCCCTGTTTCAATCTAACCAAACGCTCGGTGATGACTCGGTACTTGGGCCTCTGTTTAGGAGCAAGTCCACCTGCTCTGAGTAGTCTTATGGTGTGCTCTGTGTCTTTCTGTTGCTCCTTAAAGAGTTCGATGACACGAAATATATTGATGTGTACGCATGGAATAAGCGCTTTATACTATAGATTTTTTAGATGTACAAAACTAAAATTTAAAAAATAACCCACCGATTAATGTATTATGACACAAAAAGAATGCAACGCAGTATCATACCCACACGCAGGGAATTTCTCTATCTAGTCAAAAACAATTATTTCGCTTAACTAGGAAGAAGAATAAAAAATATGCATATTAATATAAAGACATAAACTAAGGCAGAATTGTAAAAACTGTGTAATATAATTGTAGCTACTTATAATATTGCCTAATTCAACTAAATGTATCGGAATATTACTGTCGTAACAGATTAATGACAGTATATTAAGAAATAATTAGTAAATAAAAAATGAATAATATAGTTTAATATGTAGGTATACATATTGTAGGGATTAGTATGTACAAATTGTACATAATAATTTCATAATTATGTAAAAAATATATACTCTGATTATATATATATTAAATGTAGATTATTTTGTAAAATGTTTGTTGATTATTAAAATAGAGATGCAAAACGTTGTGCGTTAATATATTCTAATAATACAATTTTTATTTGTATTAGATCTAGGAAAATATACAAATAGTCATATTCAATTTCTAATGTATATAATTTACATATTGAACAAAATAATAACTAACATTCTATTGGCGACCTCTATAAATAAGTATATTGCTAAAAATTAATTGTTATCGTTGTCTACTTTGAAAAGCAATATGGATTTCTGTATTTTAAGTAGTACCACTACATTTTTAAACCGCCCTTCCCAAATGTAGATATAGGCAACAACTCTTACAACTAGAGATATTACAAAAATAAATTTAAAAAATCTACCCAGCTATTTTGAAAATCAAATACGGCCACCATACACATGTGTGGGCAAATGAAAACATTTTTTCTTAGTTCCTAGCATCAAAAAGGTATAGTTTGCAGATTTCACAAACTTGAACAACCGTTTTTAAAAAGTTGTACATTCTGCAACTGACCGTAAAACTTAATATTATCGGTCAAGGATGTACTAGACAAACTATATTGATAAATTATTTCTTGTAGATTTTGCTATCGCTTTTGTGAATGTTAATGAATACATCCCTATGCTCAATACACCGGCAGCATTGGTGGAACAAATAGACGGTCATCTCACAGATCAAATCGTGCACTCATGGTTGACAATTCGCAGTTTCCACCAGGATGATGCTGGCTATTATGAAGTAACGGCAGAATCACCAACATCCATTGGAAAGAATGGAACACTTATTCTATTAAAAGGTATTAATTAAGTGTCTCATTTTTTTATACATTGTTATCATACTCATACATGGAAAATGTACAAAAACAGGCTTTAAAGAAGCTTTTAACATTGATATTATTTCTAATATTTTATTTTATTTATACATAATTTATATACAGCTTAGTAAACTGTATTTTAGTTTCCTCATAAAATAATTTTATTTTACAATATTAATGACGTCAATCAAATCAATTTGAATCTTGAGCATTAATTCGACACAAATAAATTTTTGTATATTTGTAAATAAGAAGCGATTTAAATATTACACTTACTTAGGAGTGCATAGATATGATAGATTTATACGAGATATCAAAATTTCTTCACAGTTACTTTATATATAGTATGGCTGGTTATAGGCCACTATATTATACTTAATTTTTTTATCAAAATAATAAACAGAATATAACTTCTATTTTATGTTACCGAGACTTACTCTGTAGGTAGGCGTGGTTTAGTCTTGAATACCAGTCTAGATTAAGAATACAATTCAATTTCTATGATTTATTTCTGCCTTGTTTCACTTAAATTGCTGATTAGTTTAGTGATCTATTATGCGATTTTGGAAATAAATATTTTTTAAATAGGACATCAACCTATTCAATTAAGATTTCTGATGATCATAATATTTAATAATTACATATAGCTAGATAATAGGTAGGATAATTATATGAATATGACACTGAATTAATAGTTATTTTTCATATATTCTTTCAGATGAAAAAATTAGAAATAATTCATCCAACCTGTCCACAAATACATTGCTGTGTGCGTTGATAACTTTGATGTATACACTTCAACTTCCAATGTGATAACTTCCAGCTAACTTTAAAACTATACATATTATGTATGATCACATATTATATAAATATGTAAATCATCATAGAACATATGTATCCTAACCTGCTCAATTATTTTGCATTTTTCAAGAATATCTTACAATGATTTATAACAGGAACGTTTTTACTAAGTTTTATTATATACCTAGAATATGAGTGACATATCCTATATACACACATATATATATATACTTATACATCATTATTATTTATCAAATTAAAAACCTTTTGTGGTATATACATATGTACATTTAAAAATAAATCAACACATATAAGAGTATTGCAATGTAGTTCTGCACATAAAGTTCGATTGATTGGAAACTAACGCATATTTATAATCATATAATTGTGAACGTAAAGCATAACTGAGCACAAAACCTTAAATATCACGATAAAGTACGTAATTATTTGCATTTTTATAGTCCTGCATAATAATTTAATTCAAGTCAAGAAAATTTATATGACTTATAGGCAGGCATAAACAATTTTTTGGATATACATATGGATATCATCTTAATATACAAAATTGCTATTGTATTATAATTTTCAAGTTCTATTGTAAATGGGGATTATACTGAATTAACATATTTGTGACAATCAATCGAACTTCAGTCGAGTACTATATCATTAAACACTAGCATTCTGTATTTGTAAATGTAACTTCTACATTCAAAGATTTTTTAGTTATTATTTTAAGCTACAAAGTAGATGAATTTTCAATCAAATGAACTATATTACTATGTAAATGGGAAAAAAATAATTTACTTGACAAAAAGATACTTCATCTCAATTACACCAATTTGTTTATTGTACAATTGTTTGACTAAACATATTTATTTACATTGCCTTTTTAAGAGCAATAGTATGCACAATATTACAAATATGAATATTATGTTGAACAGAACACATTTTTATAAAAAAAACAGAACATGAATAAATGAATTTAATATTTTAAGAGTATATTTTTCAATATTTTAGAAAATGTTTAATGAACAATTTCACTTATAATTCAATCAGTCAAAACAAAATGCGTTTACATAAATATAATGGAAGGCTCTAAGAAAAATGTATAAAATTCACAAAGTGCGATAATTGTTAAATGACGGAAATGAGGTCTCAATTAATGAAAACATATAAATAATGTTACATACATTATATCTGTATATGTATTTTGTTAAATAAGTGTTTGAATAAATGTGTATTTGGTAACATATTGAATCACACATTTAGCTTAAAGGGTACACCAATCTATGTGCATAGATCATGTAAAATATGTAGGTTTCTAGTATTCTGATTAATAATTAATTAATTAAGTCTCGTCGTTTTTATTTCGTTTAAAAGGAAATTGGGTAGTAGGTATCTCCGGGAACGTCATAGTTATGGACCAGTTCAGAACCTGAATAATATAGACAGGAAAAGTTATTTATAAGATAATTTTATTAATATACATACAGTATATAGATACATTCTGTATATGTATATATTATGTATAATAATTAAATTACTAGAGCACCAAAATTTTTCAGATCAATTATTCATAATTTTTCATATAAATTTGCTATATAAATTTGTACATATTTAAAATTTATGAATATAGAATATATATATACATATAATTTACATATATACGAATATATCGATAGCATTTTTAAATCGGTAAAATGTGTTAGAAATTTACAATATTAGAAGAAAAACAAATTAAGTGAATTATCTAGACAATAAATCAATTATAAGATATGCATGAACACACGGCCATGAACAAATATGAATAATTTGTACACCCGGGCACAACCTCTATGTAAATATATAATAGGTATATAATATGTAGTTCACTTATTTATTTACTGTGTTATCTCACAGTCATATTATTAAACTCATTTGAGTATATGTTATTATTTCGCAATTGTCATACAAAAATGTACAAAATCATGTTGAAAGCGTTTTTATGAACTATTATAATTTAATTACAACTATTTATTAAATACTTAATCAATTTAAACACCTAATTTTTAAAAGGATTGTAACTATAGTGTACACTAATATTCAATTCTAATTAAATATTAAATCTAGCTGACTAAAATTGTTAAAAGACATCTTAAAATATGAATTACTTGGTTCGTAAACTTTGTCAGCAATGTTTTGATTCACAATACGTGTTTTCACTGGTGTCAATGGTCGAGGGTCATTGGAGTCAAACCTGTCATTTGGATCCACTTTCTTGGGATGTTTGTCTTTGTTCAATTCAAGCAGTTCTGAAGAGTAACATAAGAACAGCTGTATAGTTATAAGAACCACTATAATGTGTAGCAATTCGTCGCAAAGTGGATTTATTATAGGCATTGACGAGAATCTCTTAGAATATATACAATACTATGGTAAACATACAATTATGATATACATTTATTACCCAATGATATAAACTAATTATACATGGAAATATTTTAGCATAAGAAAAATATTTTGTTTGATCTTTCTATTTATTGTTAAATTAAATTCATGACTACTGAAACCATAGAATACTGTATTTACTGTATTAATCGCCCATGGGAACTTGTTTAAAAACTTTCAAATGACATGGGCGCTTATTAACATATACCAAATTAAGGTGGGCGCTTATTAAGCAAAAATGGTATGTGGTACGTGAAACAAGGTAGTGTTTTTTTTTTAATCTCTGTTCTATTGTTCTCCATATCTACCTATGCTCCCTATATTATGTCTCTCTCCCAAAATATATCCAGCGAAGTGTGGGTATCTATAATCTGTATTATCTATTAGCCTTTTGGGCCTTTTATTAGCCTTTTTAGTCGCCCATGGGCTTATTAAAGGCTGATTCACATTATGCATTCTGACATAGGCATTTATTAAAGGCTGGGCGCTTATTCACATTATGCATTTTGACATGGGCGCTTATTCATAATAGGCATTTTGACATGGGCGCCTATTAAGGGTGGCGCTTATTCACATTATGCATTTTGACATGGGCGCATATTCACATTAGGCATTTTGACATGGGCGCTTATTCACATTAGGCATTTTGATATGGGCGCTTATTCACATTATGCATTTTGACATGGGCGTTTATTAAGGATAGCGCTAATTAAAGGCTGGGCGCTTAATACAGTAAATACGGTAATAATAGATAGAGTTACAAGTCTTATTGATTTCTTATTGATTTATTATAAATCACGTTGTAAATTTTATCGACAGAAAATCGTTTAAATTTCAATAAAATTTTATAAATTCATAAGTATCACTAAATCATTTATGGAAGTAGTATATTTGAAGATTGTTGTTATGTATACATGTCCAAGAATTTGTTATTGTTTCATTATAATAATATACTACTCCTATTGTAGTATATTACATATTTAGGCTGGCAAAATAGAAAATTTATTTTTAAAGGCTGGAATATTAGTTATATGTTAATGAGAGAGAAAAGGTAAACATACATACTTTTATGATAAACACTGCGGACATAAAAATATATGTATCATAGTGTACTATATACATAGACTATAATATAGTATAATATATTTAAACAAATTACGTCATTCTCGAATAAACACATTTCTACATTTAAGAAATAACAAAACCGTAATAGAATACTTACTACGTTCGGACTTTGGTGCAGATGTTGAAGATTTTGGTTCAGAAACTTCGAACTTTCTGGAAAGTTGAAGAAAAAGTATTTTAAGAATCAAATGAAATAAATAAATTATGCTTCATAGATGCAAACACATTTCCAGGCTCTTATGATATGTTAAATTTTTTATCACTGGGAATTAAAAAATACTATTGAAGCCATAGTACACGAGTATATTGAATACGTACATATATTGTATATTATATACAAATTTTTCGGAAATAGAGCTTTAAGACAGAATAGTTAATTATTAATGACGAGCATACGCATTTTATAAGTACACTTAATCTAAAAATAAATGCACTTTTAACAAATATTTCTAAAATTCACAAACTATAAAAGAAAGTTGCACAATGCATTAAATTTTGTAGCAATTAAATTAAGTACACTATAGCATTTAACACATAATTATACATATACTAAAAATAATATACGAGTAAAAATAACGTCTTAATAGTGAAAATAATTTAGGTGACATTTGAAACATGAAAATAATGGCACATTATAACATAAATAATATGATTTACAAATAAAGCGTTTAAGGAGACAATTTTTGATATATATATATTCCTTTAAAATATTCCAGAAAAAGATATTGTTTACTTTTTGGAAAACATTAAAGATTTTATAACTATATTATAATGCAATATACAACTTTATTGATTTGCAACATTAATAGTTGTGTGTTTGAACTAAATTGATTCAAATATAATGATGTACATCTAAACAAAGGGTACATTTGTGGAGAATCTTCTATGTTTACAAATGTACTCACGGAAGCTCTTCAGATACAGGGGGGGTCTTGCATGACCTACAACAATGGATTCCACCAAACACAGCCCCTGCGATCAGCGCCAATCCCAGCAAACAAGCAAAGAATATACCCGCGATGCCCCCGGGTGTTTCGTACCTGAAATTCAAGGAATAATCATCAAATGCATCATATACCATTATTGTGCAAGTGCCAGGAGAAACCTTCATAATTCCTAACCAATAATAGTGTGTTCTTAAACCCCCATTAAAATATAAAAGTTTAATAATTAGCATTATTAAATTCATTATTTTTATAAAAATGTTAGTTCAACTGGCAATAATGGAAGGAAACCCTACTTTTATAAATAAAATTGTGTGTGAAAAGGCTTTTAAATTTACAATATGATAACGTTTTAACATTTGTTTTCTATGATAGTTGAAAATATTTATAAAAATTTACAATAAATACATTTAAAGACATGTGCATTAATGGAATACTTATGCAGCATAGATATAATTTTTTAATATAGTAGAAAATATATTTTAAGTAGAATATCAAAATTAGCCTTGTGCATAAATATCAAATAATTCAATCTTTTTCATGTTGTTCAATATATATATATATAATATATAAATATAATATGATAGATTGTGGTAATTTACAATATTTATTTGTAATTTTAAACATGGTTCTCGCGCAAAATCCGTTAAAGTATTTCATGACTTCTATGACTCTGCTCTAATCTCCTCCGAAGACTCATGGCTAGCAGCAGTGTAGCCTATAAAATTGGGGCGTAGCGAAGAAACATTTTGGGATTATATTTCTTATGCTGAGTCCACACGGTTGAACTTTTCCCTTCGATTCGACTTTGTTACGATTAGTCGAATTGAAAGAAGCATACACACTGTTATTTTGCTTCGATTTTTTTCTCCGACTTTTAGCGTTTTTCAAATAATTTATTTATTAACATATAAAATCGAAACGAAGAAAGGTATTAGCGTTGTATGCTTCATATACTTATATATTAATATTAACAAGAAAAAGAAAACTAGAAGACAGTTAACGGAAATCTGATAATAATAAATATTTTAAATTCATTCTACATTTAACATTAAAACAATTTGTTTTGAAAAAAGTACGATTGTGTGGAATATATACAACTTATTTATACTACAGATATATAGTTATACATTTGTGCTGCATGTATTAGCACTTATTAGATAATTGACTTAATTTGAAAAAATCGAATGAAAAGAAGAACATGTTATATTCTTTTGATTCGACTAAAATCGGACGTTTTGATTCGATTTTGACTAAAATTGAAGTCAAATCGAAGCAAAATCTAATTGTGTGACGGACGTACGCACTTTCGACTATTTCATTCGATTTGACTAAAGTCGAACCATATAGACGAAGCATTATAATGCATTTAAGGGCATCTCAGTATTCTTAAAAAGTTTAAGATACATTTTTTCAACACAACATCACAAATATTTTGCATAATATGTTATTTAATATCTATAAATTTACTTTTTGCACAAATAGTATCCGTTAACTTTAAAGGATCGTTATCAAAATTTAATTCATTTAAACTGTTTTTTACAGATTGCATTTTCTACAAATATCGCAGTGCTTCATTTGTTTATACTTTGTTCTATTAAATCAAGAGCTTTTACATAATACTGATTGAAATTTCAAAATGTATACCCTCACTAACTGTGGCAGTACTATTTTAAAAACATAATATATATAACGGATTACAGCACTAAAGTTAATTATTTTATATTATAGGAGGTGAACATACTTTATTAAGGAGATTAATAAAATTAATCATGTAAAACATTAAACATATTTCCCTTGACTTAAATTTTTCCCCTGACATTCTATGACTTTCCAGACTATACTAAAGTCGAGTGTTTCCTTTTATTAATTTACAGCCTGAGCAAGAAATGTATTACATATTTATACCTAATTTATTTTGATACTCAGGATAAATTATCTCTAAAATATAACAAAATACGGAGTATTTAATATAAATTAGTTATTGGTTATATACTTATATAGTTATCTACTCTATTTATGACTCCTTTAACCAAGTAGCAGTTATATCGCTAACAACTATATTCTGTACCAATGAAGCAAGCCATAGAAACTCTAGAGAGCTCACCAAGGAATCTCATTTGGGACTGGATAGGGCTCCACATAAGTGACAGTAACATTAAGAAAAGCGGAGTCTTTAAGACCAGATGTCGGACGACCTGAAGAGTCGTAGCGCCAATAATTGAGGAGGTCTTCTTTCGAAATGAATTCTTTGGCTTTTCCGACGTTTTCAATCCTGTCAGTTGATTTATATTTCAGTCCGTAGAAATAGCCAATAACGTTACTTCTGACGAAAGATTAGGGATAATCTAAATAATGTTATATGTCTACGTGCTTTTTGTTAGATTATATATATATATAGGCAACTACACAATTACTCCAGTACAGAAATGCATATTTAGATAAGTTCATAATCTGATATATTTTTAGACGCTTTCTTAAAATGTCTTTATCTCGCGGCATAATATACTTAAATTTAATTCTAAATTAAACAGTAATTAAATTGAGATTTATTAAAAACTAGGGTGACTACTACAATAATGTGATAAATATTACAAAAGTATATTTAAAACAGAAGTTTGTATAACCTTAGAATTTGAAACAAATATAACTTGCATATTATAATATATAATATGTAGTAGGTATAATCATAAATTCAGTCGTTAATGTCAAAAATAATTGATTGGTTGTTAAAAACTTCAACCCAGAAATTCTTATTCTAAATTTTATATTTCTATAATTTAAATGTGGAAGAGGGGAAATTATGGTGCATTCCTCAATCCTTAAAGTTGTGAACTACATGTAATATATAAAAAATACATTTGAAAAATTTATAAAATGTCGGATACCATTTATTAAAACAAACGCGATGTTATATTATTCGTTAAACTTTTTTATATGAATAAGGTAATATAATGTATTTCAACGAACGAATTATTTGGCTTTTATATTTATTTAAATAATATAATACAGTTTACGTGATTGGATGCCAGAAATACTTTGATAAATATAATATTTAATAACTTTTGTTTTACACGATTCAAAGTTGTAAAAACATTTAGATAAAATTGTATTGAATAATTTAAATGCTAAATATGCATAATTTAGTTTATTCATGTATAGGCTCTAAAGCAAATATATCATGTCCCATAATATCTCTCTCTGCACGGTATTAAGTGTAGAGTGTTCTCTAACGTACTTTGACCGAATGACCTTCCAGAGCCCAATCCTGTTATCAGGGTACTTGTTGGCTATAACACCAGCCAATCCTGTGAGTACAGCCTTCTTGTACGCCAGAAAACTCGACATAGAGTTAGAGAAGGTGATGAGAACTATATAGTCCTCAGCTCGAAACGTGTCGATGCGCACAGTTCCAGAGGCTAGACTGGTGAGCGGGGGACTGCCCTTGTCAGTAGCTGACACGTACTGAATGTAAATCTCGTCGTACGTTAGCTGATGAGCTGGGTTCCGCCTTATAGTACCTGTCATGTAGAAAAGTATTGCCATTACATTTAGTATGTATCTCTTCTATTCGTTAAGTATATGTATGCACAATATGAAGATTCACGGGTTTCAATACATTGCATAAAAATGTGAGCAATTAGGATATAGGCATTCATTCAGACGTAAACATTTAGACAATAAAAGTCACTTGATACATATAAAACAACACTTTTAACTAGTTGAACTTGTTAATAATTATGGATTTTATGTTTACATATTTAACAAAACTATACTGTTAGCTTTTTTAATTAAAAGTTAGTTGACAACGCTTAAGGCTGAAATTCAACGTACGAGTAATAATATAGACGTATATAATACAAGTTGCAGAAATATTAAAATGTCATTATTGTACTACAATTTCAATTTAGTGTTTATGAACTACATGAATCCACTTACAATTACAAGAGAATCAATGTTTAGGTTTAAAAAATGTACATAATTAAATTCGTACCAATAAAATTAATTGACTTAAATTTTTGACATTTTTGACTTTTGATATTTTGACAAATTTTTAGGTATTAGGACAAAATTGAACTATTTATTAAATGAATGATAAATTGTTACAACTTAACATTAGTCTTGTAACCCAGTTTTAAATTAATATAAATTAAATATTTGTGATATCTATTTCTTAAAATTTAATACGAACTTTTCAAAAGGTTGCGTACAGTCAAAGTCATAAACAAGAAAACATGCATTTGATCTGGATACAGTTGCAAACAATCAATATTTCTAACTGGATGAAGCAAGCACCCACCATCTGAAGCTGTAATAACAAAGTTATCGATGCCAGTAGTCCAATTGAAGGTGACCACTCCACCCAGCCCATTGTCAGGATCTGTATAACCCACAGTAGCAAGGAGCATAGATCCATTGTCTGCAGTGGGCACTTCAGCATTGTAGAAGGACGGTACGATCACCGGAGCCACATCGTTGATGTCTGTCACTGTGATGATAACGGATGCACTTCCAGTTCTAACTATACTCAAGCCGTTGTCTCTGCCCAACACTTGGAATCTGATCCAACAAACAATGAAAGCATATATATTAAAGGATTATAAACTGTATTTATGATAAATTGTACTTATTTATATATTAAACTGTGGGTGGAGAATATTGAAGAGACATAAGGTCCCATGAGCACTTACAGTCTTAAAAAACCATCTGTACTGCAAGTAATTAACAGGATTAGCATATAAAGCGGTATATTTTATCTAACATTTTAAATTATTGATAATAATATAACACCACATTTATTCAATATTTGTTATATGCATATATACTTTTAAACAGAAAGTAATATGTAAGCATGAATCATAAAATTTACGCGAACAATGTGAAGTTTATGGCAGATATATGGTCTACAGTTATAAATCTTTCAAAATACATCCATGCAACACTTAACAATAACTAACTATTAATAATTAACTAAGGATTAATTATAAGGATTACTATCAATCATATTTAGTTAATTTTTTATCAAAATCGAAAATTAATGAAATCTTCAATGTAGAAATATTTGCAATATTTATTAGAAATTGTCGATTTTAATATTCAATTGAGCATATAATAATGAAAAATTAACTTAATACAAATATTTTATTTTTGTAACAAATAAAGTTAATAATTTTAACAAATTTAAATTTAGAAATAATTAGGTCATAACATTACTTATAAGGTATATTTTTTTCAAAAACTAAAAATACCAAAAAATATTTGTTATAGCTGAAACTAACTAAATAATTAGTTAATCTAGAAAAGGAAATGAGTAAACTTACTAAGCCATTTAAATCTAAATTCAATTTTAGGATTTTTTGTAAGAAGAAATTGTTTGAAATTGCATCATTATACAACAAATATTTTAGTATACACCACCGCAATATAAATAAATGAGGGCACATACAAATATTAATACATACAAACAAGTATGTGTATAATGTACCTACTATATTATAAGTATGAATGATAAAAACAATGATTGAAAATTATAAACTACTTAAAAATACATTATATTATAATTATATATATCAACATTTTATTATAATTAACCAAATAATTATAGGGATAAATATATTTTTTAATATTCTCATTTTATTTTTTCAATATTTACGCATAGTAAGGTTTTGTTTCTCGATCAAGAGCCGATTTGACATAAAGGAATCCAGTAGAGGCATTGATGTAGAAGGTGGCATCAGCTCCGACACCATCAGGACCTGCTGTGTTGATAGAGTAAGAAATCTGAGCATTGCTATCAATATCAGCATCTGTGGCTGATACCTGAAAGATATTGGATAATATTATGCATTATTGATATTATTATTATGGATTAATATCAATCAACATCAAGTGTATTGTCTCACTAGAACGTCAGCAATCATGATTTTTCTTTTGCTTTTTCCTATTTATATAAATATATATGGGGTCTAGGTCGTCTGAGAAGTGTACTTATGGTAAAGCAAAAATATGATAATATTGTATTTATCTAATATAAAACAGGTTACAACATGCTGACACGTTGCCACATATTAACATTCATGACACGTTGAGAGATATTAAAAGTGCTGACACGTTGACATATTAACATTCATGACACGTTGAGAGATATTAAAAGTGCTGACACGTTGACATATTAGCTTCGAAGGAAATCGCATAACCTGATCAGAGAAGTGAGGGGGTTGCTCAATAGACGGTACTCTCCATCCAACCATCGCCATAGAGTGCATGTTCATAACTAAAGAAAAATCGATTACTTGAAATTGGTCTGACCATTCAGAATAGTCTGACAAGGATGAACTCTAGCACGGCAATCATCAGAATTGAGAATCTGTATTGGGGTTTGCTTTCATGCTTTGAGCTTGCCTTCTTTCTTCATTCATCAAATAATTTTGACTTAGGCACTTTTAAACTTTTAGTTCGAATCCATAGATGATTGTCTAATAGAATCTTGCACAGTGCACATACCAACTCTATTTTTTGTTAGGTCATCCGTAATGATTTTTGTCAAAAATAGTTCCATATAGATGATAATTTATCTTACCAATCATTGATTTTATCATTTCTGGGTGGATCTCAATCAATCACAAACCTCCTAAAACATATTATGTATATCTTTCTTATTAGATTCGTGCTATACCTACCAACTCACAGCTAAGACACGAGCTTCGATGATATATGAATTTGGTGACTCATAGGTTGACATATATTGATTCGATAAAGAATTATTTAACTAAAATAATTTGGAAAAATATAGTACACTAGCCTATCCAATTATAAATAAGAAAATGAAACCAAAATATAGGTGTCTTGTGTTTTTCTGAGATCTATCTTAATATTATACGTTTTATGAATATGAATCTGAGATAATGCGTAAATCTCATACATTTATCTCAATCTCGTTAAAAGGAATCTCATACTTTTTTTATGAATAAAGATAAGAGATCGATCTCACATTTTGTGAGATTGAGATCGATCTCACTTTTATGAATACAGCCTAATGTTTGTCGAAATACAATTTTTCTAAACACGTAAACTGAACGTTTTTAATGAAGTTAAACATATTGATGTAGGTATTTAAAATAATTTTCTTTACACCAATTTTTAAAAATTTACTTTTACTTACTATTTTTCAAAATATTGTTAGGTACTGTGGGAATTCATGTAGTTTGTTAGTGAATTAATATATGTGTAGTAGATAATTCAATTTCAAACTTATGACAATAATGTTGCATTAGATACACTGTAGAAGCAACAATAGCTCTATTTATATAGTTTAAATATGTTTGATTATTGCCTTTCTATATTCTATGATATAGGTAATTATATTTCTTCTAGTTGTGCGACAATATTTGCTTCTATCGCACCATGTGCATCTAACTAGCTCTCGTCATACCTGAAGAACTTCGGTATCGGAGACAGCTCCTTCACTGACTGTAGCGTTGAAGGTGGCAGCAGTGAATGTAGGTGAATTGTCATTCTGGTCTGATAGTGAGACTGTGAATGTGAGACTGGATGTCAGCTGAGGCACCCCACTATCGACCACGCGTACCCGATAGATGTAGAGAGGAGTTGTGGACTCTCGGTCTAAACCAGAAACCTTAACACTCACTTTCCCCGTTGTGGAATCGATCTTGAAGTGGTCAGGGCCCTTCACCAACTGAATAGATGGGGGGGGGGGAAGACAATCTAGAATTCTATCATGTTATGCATCAGATTTCGAGTAGTTATCGAAACGCTTTACCTTCAACTAGGTATATAACCACAGGATATAAACTATAGAAAAACTTAACAAATGATACATTCTACCTCATCCAAGCATATTTAGTCGAAATATTATTGAGAATATAACAGTAGCATTTTCAAGAAATTCTGTAATGAAATCTTTTTCGACAACTTTTGGGTGATTGTGAGTGAACTTTCTTATCTCTGCAATGTTTAGAAAATAGATTTTTGCGTAATATATTACTAAAACTGGAATAAGTGTAGTGAGGTTAGTAAAATATTATTATATTATATTATATATATATAGAATATAATCGGAAGTCGGTGTCTAGTCATAAGTTACATATATGGCATTTTATAGGAAGTCACCTCGGCCCTCATAAACAGATGAAAAGATCAAACAATATACCTACGTGGCACGTACATAAGAGGTTATATTTAAATTTATAATAATTGAAAATCAGTATACAAATGTAACTACATAATACGAAATGAAAACATAAAGTATTGATAGTTGACCCCGAGTAGCATCGTTATAACTAAATCAAAAATGAAAAACAAACCAAAGCCTTTTGCTACTAAAATTATATTTGTACTCTAATATTTTGCCGTTGACACACGGCTTCGTCA
>JAYRBW010074583.1:0-49460 GCA_036023295.1 Invenusta paracnida
TTGGAGTTGCGCTTTCCAATTCATGGCTGCTATATCGACAACATCAAACTGACCTCAAACATGATAATGTATTGTCTTTGCGGGAGTTCATCCTTGAAGTGGCTGAGACGCTATCCAAAGTTAACTCAGTTAGGTAGGTACCTATTAATAATGATAATGACCAAAAAATGTTATACGAGTTATTTACAATTTACCTTTCTTTATATTTCTGTATAATAAATAATTTCAACATTATTTTAGTTTGCCTATTAAAATTTATTACAATCATCTGCTTTCTTTGTTTAGATCAACCGGTGGAGAATCTGCAACTGTAGATATACGGCGTGGAGCACCATCTTCGCTGCCTACAAAAGACATACGCCTTGAACATATGGGCACTTCTCAGTCCAAGGGTTGAAAAAGAACCGGTGTCGAAATTGCAAAACAGGGTTCTCACGGTGGAGATGTACTAAGTGTTTGATTTTCTTGTGCCTGAACAATGAGAATAATTGTTTTTATTCCATTCATAATTCATAGCTTGTACCATGACGGTACTAACACTGACAAATTGACTGAGATACCTACCAAAATGAATTTATGTATTCTGAATACATTGTACTTTGATGGAACAAATATGTTTTTATTGCATTCCAAAAAATGAATTAGGTCTAAGGTAAGACATTTTGGATTTACATCATTGGTTTTTCGAAATACTGTTTGATTTTGAATTGTAGTTTAGTCTGGTTTGACTTTCACACAAATGCATGGTGTAGCCATTTGGCAACATGCTTTTAAATAAGGTTCCACTTTAAATATTTTCCTAAGATTTACACACATTAATACTACCATCCTAAGTACTTCAAATCACTACTTCAATATTTTTTATGCCATCACAGGAAAGTCATGCATGAAAGGGTTAATGGAGTTTGTAGTTTACTGGGTATTTCTTCATTATACATATACTATAATACTCGAGACATTAAACTTTCTTTCTTTGTGAGTTCGGAATGTAAAAATCGTTAGTCATAGTTTATATTTTAACTTCATAAAAATGCATTTCTATTAATGTTTTTTTATTCTACATAAGTTTGTAACTTTTATTGCAAACAAATAAATATAACGGAAGCTCTGTAAAAAAACTCTTTCATTCAGCTGACACACAATTGAGATGGCGGAATTCAAACCACACTACAATCAGCGCCTTCAATCAGAGTAATGAGTTTATGCATATAATGGGCATGTGAAGATGCGCAAAGTCTGATCTCCACACCGTCACATATAGAGTGCAAGGGTATTCGGCTTTCGGCTTTTTTCAATATTGTTTATAAGCTATATAAAGGCTATTGACTGTTCCTGGGATTTCATACCCCTTGTTGTATTTGTAACTGATCTCCTTTAACTTTCTTTCACAAATTCATAAAATTAAATTCCTATTTAAATATTCCATCATGATTATATTCTAATTCTACTAGTTTCGTATATAAATGAAGAGTTTAAAAATATTATAGACCGTAAACTCGATTTATAAACACATTAATTATTATTGTCTCTTTAAATATCAAACTGTTGGGTGTATAGTTAACAAGTAAAAGAATGTCTCGCTGTATACTCACTATGGTTTAAAACACAATGAATGTGTTTAACATAATTACATCAAATTTTTAATTTAGTAATATTGTCGTAATAAACATTATTATTAACTCTAGTACATTATACATAGTAGACAATTAAAGATAGATACATAAAAATAGTATAGTAAAAAAACATATTTTATGTTTCTTTATTTACGGATTGACATAGTATGGCTATAATATCTATAGGCCATGATAATATTTTAATAAAAATTAGTGGTAAGGTAGGGTGGAGTTCCAGAACAAATGGCACTAAATGGCTGGTACCAATATAAAAATAATCTACGACTCATGAATGTACCACAATATATTATGAGGGCTGCGACAATTAAGCAGGTAATGCTAACGCCACCAGAATCACTAGAGCAATACAAATGGTCACCGGACTGGCATGTGTCAACACCACAATCACCAGTACCAATAGTACATCAACCCACGCCATTCAATAGACGTTTATTTGGAGACGAGGGAGATGACTCATGTATTTAACCGAGATACCTCATAGTTATGTGTTTTAACTTTGATGATGCCCGGTTATCCAAAGATACATTTACTAAGGCTTCTTTTGTTATGTAAACGCTAACTGATGTAGTGAGATATATTGCTTATTATAACAAAATATATGTTTCTATGGATAAACTTATTATTTTAACTTGTGGTATTTATGTTTAGGAGTTTGAGGAATTTCTAGCATACCTTTAGGAAACTCTTAGCATATACATTTAGAGATTCATTTATGAGTTTAGCATACCTTTAGGGAATCATTTAAGAGTTTAAGGAATTTTTGGTATACCGGTAGGGAACTCTTAGCATACTTTTTGGGAATCATTTAGGATTTTAGAGATATTATTTTTGAATTTTCACAAAATACGGTTATATCATAGGTATATGTACAACTGAAATTTATGACAAGTTGTATAATTCATTGTAACTTATGAATAATTGTTGCTCATTTAAATTCATGGGGCTCCATCTCAATTGGAAGCAATTAGTAGCAGTCTGTCAGAAACCGGGCGCAATTTTTATTTTGTTAGGAAATATGTAGTATGTAATTAGACTCTCAGGTTTAATAAGAAATACTCTGACCGAATAAAAATGCCATAATCGAAATCAACACTATTAATTATATGGGAATCGCTACCTTACTTGGTTAAATCGGTGTATGTATGCTCACAATAGCCACATAAGTTTCCTGCCAAACGGGTCTGAATGACGCGTGAAAGTGATTTGTTTAATAACCAATGTTTAAAACTCCCACGCATTTGCATATTTAATTTTCGTGCGATTACTTTTATTTTTTGTAAAATTGTCATTCCGCATAATGGTAAAATCTTCTCGTAATTAAACAATTTTCTGTGTATTTAAATTTAAATGGTGCGCACATTTTTTTTTTAATTCTTGCGCACTATTTAATTTCAATACATACACATGCACCTATACGACCCCAAACTTGGTGCAATTGAGTGGGTGGAAGGGGAGGTGAAGAGGCGGTGGAGGGGAGAGTGGGGAGATCTTTGTTCTCGCACTCCGCCCTGCCTTACTACTAACATACTTACACATTTTTTCTCTTATGTTTTATGCTGTTATAAACACTTTTGTTCCAATGTAAATGAAAGTTGATGTAAGAGTTGAATTCTTTTACAATTATATAAGTTATCATATATAAATCCTTATTGTATATATAAGGATATATGTATATACATAAATAAACATATATTTTTATTAAACAATAAAGCACTTGATTATATAAATGGGTATTTATTTTCTGTCAATACAATGTACACATATATTTTTTATTACTCCACAGCATATAAAATGTATGCCTTTTCATTTATCGCTTTTTTATGTTCACGTAAAATAATTGTAAATTTGATATCAAATAATGCCGGAATGCAATGCTATATATTCTGCTAGTTTATCTGCATTGACCAGTTATGCAAAATAGTTAAATCAATAAAAATCTGAAATTTATGTTCATTAATGCGAACTTAATTAATTTATGCATATGGGAAGTTTAATAGGCGGAAGTAATCGGAATTAATAGGTGGAGAATCGTAACCTCTTTTTCTATTTTATTACAATTAACATAACTTTAAACACTGGGTGAGTATATAGTTAAACTCTAAATATTAATCTTAGTTACTAAAATTTCTAACAATTGTGTTTTTAAATGCCTAAATTTATCAATTTACAATTTCGTATGAGAGCACATAAAGGTCAGCTTTGACTTTTGCTGAAAGATCAAAATAAAACAAATTGTACTAAACTGAAGTAAACTTTAACATTTAAAATTGAGGTATCTATAACCAAATTAAGTATTTCATCGTATAATATGATTAGCGTAATACCTTTATATAACAAAGATACATAGTATACCTAGGCATATGGCGCATATTTATGCGCACAGAATGTTATTCATCACTATATCAAACTAATCCAACAGCGAACCATCATCATTACTCTATAACAATATCTGCTTAATGAATTTAAACTTCTTTCCTTGATTTGCAAATTAAAGTTTCCGGCATTTTCTCCTCCGATCACTATACACACTCAATGAGCTCTCTTCCTGTTCGCTTCTTCTCTCCTCTCTAAGACTTCCTTCCTGTTGGCTGCAAAACTTTTTCGGGACTAAGATTTCGTCCTGGTCGACTTCATTTACTCCAATCCTTCATTTCCTTCTATTTATTTATTCTGCAGTCTGACTGCTCTGCAGACAATAAAGTAGCTATCCAGTAATTCAGTGTCTCGGCTTCACATATGGTGTTTGAGAGATTTTGGTGGCTCACAGTCAGAGCTATTCCAAAGGATCCTTACTTCGAGTTTCGAGTTATTCCGTACTGACCACGCAGAAGTAAATTATTGAGGATGATAGAGGATGTAGAAGAGGGGAATGTTATGGCGCTGAGGCAAAAAGTTTTTTTTTCATCGGTAAGCAATAGTTTGAAAAAAAGGGGAGACGGGAATGAGGAGAGAGAGAAGGAGCCGAAATTAACAGTTGGAGTCATCGCTTCTAGAATTTGCATCCTCCCGATGATGGCGACTAACTACTCAATAGAGAGTCGCCACAGAGACTGCATCATCAAGTTCCGATGAAGCTTGTTTAAATGGTGCTCAAATGGACTCTGGTGTTGTGGATTGCTGGTTGATAATTTCTCTACCTTGATTGCACTGAGTTGGTGTGTGTATGTAGACATATATAGGGAGTCTAACTTGAATTCGTTCCTAAGTTTTGTAGATACATATCTTATATGTTTATAACAAGATATTTCTATGTACATATAATAGATACTCGCTATGTGTATAGTATATGTGCGTTTTATTTGTGAAGTTCGATACGGATGTTTTTTTCCATTTGTTTTCATGTTAAAATTAAATGTAGCCCTTAATGTCAATACCGTGAGTGTAGTCCGCTCCTCCTTTGAGCTGCAATATAGTGTAAACATATTGGTACGTACCCATTTAAATGGGACGAGTTAACACTATATTTATTTAGCCCGAAAATTATTTTGTTAAGCCGAAATAACAAATAATGAATACCTTATAATTGGATTTTAAACAATTTTGAAACATATTATATTTTAAGTATAATATTGATATATTTACAAATAATACTTTTAAACTTTTTTATATAATTTATAAACAATATTTATTAACTTACTTATGGAATATAAAATTCACAAAATGATGTTATTAATATTTAAAATGCTTATATTAAAAGCTATAATTTTTATTCAATATTTTTATCGGCGTATCTATTGACAGATATTAATTAAAAGGGATTAGAAATGAGTTTATACCTCACAAGTTTTAGCTATTTAAAAAGTTTATAATATCATATTTTATTTGATATTTTTCTACAAATTAGTACTTACATCATGTTATTAAAACTCAATGAAATAACTAAATGATCGCTAGTAAGTACTCATATTTACTTAACATACAAATAAATTATAATTAATATATAATTGAAATTTTAGTTTGTTGATTCATATAATGAAACTTATTAAATATATTATATACCTAACTTAATAATTAAAAAATAATAAAGCAAAATATCGCAGATTCGCTCCATTAAAAGCAATAATTTAATACTTGGAATGTGTTATGAAAATTAAGATTTATTTCAAAATAACTGTAATCAATAAATACGAGCACTATCAAATATAAATAAGTATGTATATACTGATGTATATATTTATTGAAAAAGAGTATTAGTGTATTAAATATATTATTATGTAATATTTTGTACATTGAAATATCTATATTATACATTTGATACATGAAGGGATACAAAATAATGCTAAAGACAGACATAAAGTAACAAATAAGTTAACAAATGAGAAACATATTAGAAACGTCGTCAAGTTATTTATTTATTAAAATAGCATTTTCTTGCATCATATACGTTAATATATAAAAATATAGAGTACAATTGTAGATGTGTATTGTATGTACAACATTTAAAATAACTATAAAGGTTTTCTTTTATAACAATTGGTCAATTTTTATCCTTGAGCTATATTATCGTGTAAAGTTGACATTTGGTTGATATCTGGAATAATAAGTATTTGAATGTGAAATAGAGTTATATTTTCTGAATATATTTATAACGTGACACTGGCTGGTGGTGGACCAACATCTATCATTAAATGTGTGAATTTGGGCAGTTCTGTCCTAGAAATGACTTCATATGTAAGACTGTTAAGACCATCCAGACGATATCGTTTGGAACTCAGGTATAATAACTTGAATCTGTAATATAATGAAATTAAAAATGAAATGAAATATTTTAATAATTGACTATTCTCTCCATATACTATTTAAATGATCATGTATTTACCTATTGAGGTATTTATTATCATGATAAAATAGTTTACAAATGAAATAGAAAATAATTAAAATGGACTCGTGGTCTTTAGATTGTTTGTATCAAAATACTTGTATAATACACTATTTATACTGTTACGTTTATAGTTTTTAAATTTACCGTCAATTAGAATTCAACTGACTGATTTGCGCCTTTATGCATATTAAATAACATCGTTTTAGAATAAATTAAACGTTCAATACAATTACAATTAAGTGTGTATAATTTTAATACACTTATAATTTTATATACGCAATTAAACAAAATTTTGACATTACCGTTTTAAAAGTACAAATAGCAAAAATAATACACTAAATCTTACAATATTTTGTTGCGTAGAGTTTTGACTCTAGATAACTTCGTTTAAATTATTCTGCTATTATAAATATTTTTTATTTATAACTCAATTAAATTGAATTGTTTTATTTTTGACAATTTAGAGTAATATTAACATATATAGTAAGCTATAGAGTACACACAGAGAAACGACTCCAATGTTTTGAATGTACTTATACATATAAGAAATATATATTAAAATTCATCAAATTATTCCTACATTTCATCTATGATTTTATTATTTTTAGGATCAGAGTCCATAGCAACGCCCTTAGAATCTTTCAAGTTAAACGAAAAATATTTCTCAACTAATTTCTGTACATTCAAACTTAAGTTGTGGAAAATATAATTTTTATTTGATGTATGTAGATAATTGTTCTTTTACAAAATAAAAATAGGTTTTTGTAACATTTACTTATTCTAAAAAACCTTAATTAGTGTAAAATATAATATTTAGTATACAATATAATATAATATTTAGTATATAATATAATATAATATTTAGTATAAAATAAAATTCATAGTATACATAATGAGATATTATTGTTTATATATTATAAAATATTGTACAATATAATGCAATAGAGTATAATATTGTACAAAATTGTTAGAGAGTTGTATTATATAGTACAGTAGTAGTACAGTATAGTAAAATATACATATAGTACAGTAGAGTATAAAACAAGCACAATATAGAATATTGATTTATTATAGATTGTATAACATTTTATAAATGTAAATTTTAGAAAAAGATTAATTATGAATATAAAAATCGGACGATATATATAATTGTAAAAAAATGAATGTCCCGCCTTTCACAAGCAAATAGATTTATGTTAATACATCTACATCTATGTATGTTTAACTTAAATATGTTCAACAGGTGTAAGATTTGAGTCAGTGGTAAATAATCTACAATGAATGTGGCTCGTTCTAACTACAAGTTAAGATTTTACAGAAATACCACAAATATTTTTAGATAATTTGTTATGCGGATTTAGTGGATTATAAGGCAAGAACATTTATTATTATAACATCATTAATATTCAAATCCAGGATTTTTTAGATATGTTTATGAGAACTAAACAAACGTTTTATGAAATAAAAAATTCAAATAGGTACATATATAAAAAAATGTTTTTTGTTGTAAGTAATGTACATTTTTAGGATAAATATGTAGAATCTTTAGTTTTATATCTTAACAGCGTGTATATATATAATCTAAATATACTGTATATAAAATAAATAGAATATGCTTATTCTATGTATAACAAGTTATACATTAAACTTAAACTCAAAATGAAAATTCTATAAGCAGAATATGTTATAGTATATACACATGATAAACAAAATATATTATATAAAGTTACCAAAAATACAGACGTAAACTAAAATTCTAATTATGTTATGTACGGAAAATTAATGAATAAAACTATCTTGTTATTTAGTTTGCAAGACATAAAACAATACTCATCTCGTGAGCCATTCATTTCTAAATCCTGTGTTTACTTTACAATGTCATCTCAACATATTATTTTATCATGAGCTCAGAAAAAAGTTATTTTGCCTACAAATCTACACTAGTTATTGATGCTATATTCTCTCGTGGGATTTCTTTTTGTTTTAAATATAAGTAACGAAAGCATTTACCATAAACTAATAATGAATTAAGTAAATGTTGGACAATATTACAATTGTCTTCATTAATTGACTATGAATAATTATTATTCGTTAACTACTATAATTTGTATTAATTCTTTGAAGCATTACATTTTCACTTACATGCATTTACTGTATATAAATATTTTTTATAAGGCTTATAAGATATTGTTAATATTTCTTGAAAACACGCTGTTTAAACCGCTTATTTATTTATTTACAATGTTTATTTAAAGTTGTTTTTGTTAAAAATCTATAACCATTATTTTTCAAAAAGCCTTTAGTCTTTAAGTTTACTTTAACTGTTTTTGTACATTGAAATATTACATGAATATTTACGATTTATTCTGAATTAATTGATATATCATTCCTATATACTATCATATGCTATATTTACGTCTATAGGTAACTAATATAAAAGGAGAAAACATGTTTTATTATATCTTATTATCATAAATTAGACATGATATGAAAAGATAAATTTTCATAAATATAATATTATGTAGTCATTAAATTACTGCAACATATGATCGATCAATTATCAATTTGAACGGACATGCTAAATAAGTACCTTTTGAGCCATGATGAGGGATGTTGTTTTGCGTGTTTGAGCATTTTGAATTGGGCAAGTTTTGGGTTTGGTCGAGTTATAACAAGGTGAGTAGCTTGAATCCTAGCCAGAATAAGGTAAAAAATGAAAAATAATTTATAGTGATAAAAAAATATGAGCACTTTATAAATAGAAATTGACTGATATTTTGCAGGAAATGAAATATTTAGGCATAACGACGACTAAAAATAGACACTTAGCCATATTATAAAAGTATTACCTTTATTATTTTATATAACAGAGGAGATAGCTTGATTAGTATTATATAATGCAATACAGTGAACCCTTGTATATCCGCGATGTTGTATTTGCGAACGGATTTCTGTATGTGTTATTTAAGACCCAGTCATACCTAGCCGAATCGAGTGTACGAACGTGGAATAGACAAAAAATTGAAATCCATTAATATTCATTTTATATCCTTTACTTTTTCTAAACTTCGTTTCTTGTCAGTTCATGTCCGGTGATGTTACTTGATGATCGTTCTATCCGTTCAAAATTTGTATGCATGTTCAAAAATTGGAACGGACAGTATGTATGTATGCGCTTTGCTCGGACTTCATATACTTTCCTCGTTAGGTCATTGCCCTTGATGTTTGTTGATGACCGCCGCGACCCTACAACAACTTGACTGGAACTGGAGAAATATACCGATCACAGAGAGTATTTAAAACTTACAAGGAACGAAAACGAAGGGATATGAAAGAATATGTAACTGATTATAAAAGGATCAAATTAACAAGTACCGTATATATCTCTACGTCATTAGACGAACATTGAGCGTACATCCATTCTGCATAAAACCGGGTCTTCCAAATCTCTTTCGCGCATTCTCTCTCGGACTTAATAAGTGTCGTCCAAATTGCTGCGATATTTAACTGTCTGTTCAAGTCCCTCACATATCTGGCAAACATTCATTCAAAGTCCGTTTTGCAAGTTTCATATTCGTTTGGCTTTCTTTACATTCGGTGTTTATCAATTGATCATCCTTTAGTCATCCGTTGTCATGCAGCAGCGGCCGTTGAATTTCCTGTGAATGTTCGGTGTGTTTCCGTTGTTTTTCGTTGGTGTCCTTTATTCATTCGCTGATTATTCGTTTCTGTCGTTCCTTCTCTGCTCCACGGCTGACAATTTCGTAATGGACATAGATTTTCACCAACGGATAAAAAATATTTTCATATCCTGTACACAACCTTAGATACTATCCAGCTACTTGTAACTGAAGCTTTACACTCACATATCTGGAAACTTTGCTACTTGCATCCGGTAGTTATAAATGTCCTATTTTATACTATAACCCCTCTTGAATATTAGTAATATACTATACTATAAAAATTAGACACCCGGAACATTACACTGCCAAATATACATACCTACACTCCTCTTATCAATCAACACAATCTGTATTGCGCAATAAACCGAATGGGACAGATTGCTCAAGTACCTATCGATATCATTTCTGTCAACGTACCTATAATGCTCAAATGTCTCGACGAGACCTATGAGAAAATAAACAGTTCTATTCGTAATGCAATCTGTGATATGATTGTGGATACCTATAACTAAAGGGATTCCCATACAATTCTATTGCAAACTGTTGGAATCACACTGGGTTAGTCGTTGTTGATATTGAACCAGTCCAACCCGATCCATGGTACCTACCCAAATTCTAAGCCGAACCCAAATTCGCTGCAGAAAATGACTGTTCATGACTAAATTGATTCTGCAAATCTGTACTAGCTGTTGATGAGATCGTTTCTAGTATGACAGATAGTGATGATAACAATGAAGCTAATAATACAGAACTGTCACCACCACAAACCACATAATGTATTTTCACTGATGTACAAATTGTAATTGCATACTTCGGAAAATGGACAATTATTGAAAAGGAAATAAATTGTTTAATTTAATAAACACACACAAATAAAAATATCTTACTACACGTTGAATATAATATATTCTAGTGTGGTCATATGATGTGGTGTTGATTTAAAATGAAACATCCTTGGATATTTGCAAACCTTATTTATTCACAAATTTTACTGGAAACGCAGTCAAGTAAATATACGAGGGCTCACTATATTATTTTGATGAGACAAGTGGATATAAACTTTTAATGTTATGTTAATGTATAACTTTGAATTATTGTGTGATATTTGTATGTTGACCATTTGTACGATAAATTTATAGAATAGTTGAGACATTCTCTAATTTCTTTCATTTTGAATATTATTTCATTTTTGTGAATAACGATATCTTATTTGTTAATATCTGTAGTTTATACTTTGGGATTAATCAAGATACATAAAACATATATCTACAATTAATACAAGGTTTTAATATATGTAACACAAATATCTATACACACAACCACATATTTATATTTATATGTCATCAAATATTTATGTAATAGCTTGTAATATTAGCGGAATGCTTATTTTCTATTTTATTAAAGCTTTTGTAGAGGTAAGATGCATATATATAAACAAAGTTATATGTGAATTGTAATTTTATGAAACAATTAAAAATAAAATACTGTTACTTAATCCCTGAAACTATATATAGGCAAACAAATTGGTCTTTTTGTGTTAAAAGCTGAATAAAAGGAATCTGAATAGATACGTATTTAATTACTATTTTTATTTATGCATTATTTGCATCAAAATCTCAAATGTTTAATTATTAAAGTAATATACATGTAGGTATTGTACCAGAATAAGGATCTACTTTGACTATTTAATAGAAATGCATGCACTTTAAATGAAATTTATAATATATTAACATCAACAATATCATAATATTGATCAATTCTTTTAAATGTATGTAAGTCCCACATTTGTCTCATTCTATTTTTGTTTTATTCTTACGAGTATAATTATATTAATTTATTAGTGATTTTCTTTACCAATTGCACTTGTGTTTTGAATATGCATATAAATAGGAAATGATAAATATTTTATAGTTTTTAATCAATCAAACAACGTTGTTAAAACTCTTCTTCCTTTTGTTTGCATAATTTTCTTTTTAAATTACATTCTAATTGCATGTTGCAATTATATTTCATTTATAACTTTAAACTGTTTGTAAATATATATTATTTTTTAGAAGCGTAGACGGTTTGAATAAATATAAAATTATCATTAAGATAGTAACACATTTTTATTTATACTTATCCGAATATTTACAGTTCCGTAAAGATCATGCCGTAAGCAATTTTTTCATCCTATCAGATACTTTTTAGATACATATATTTAAATAAAAAATATCTTGATAAATATAAAATAAATCAATTTTAATAAAATATAATAAATTTCAATATCGAAAATATTGCAGAAAACTAATCCTCCAAAAAAACGCATACAATTAAATCAAAAGTAATTAAATTTGTTTTTTTAATTGTTTCTGCGAATATTATTTGTCATCTATTTTTGTATCAACATACCTAACATTTATATATAGTTTTAGATTATGGTCTAAGTTATAAAAAATGTAAAAATAAGACGTAAAACAAATTTATTGGGGAAAGTTGCTTAGTAAAATTTTAATTATTGAAATATATTCGTCTAAAAGAAAGTACTATTATACTTATATTTAAATTAAACAATAAATATACAACAAGATTGACGATGTATAAATAAATTGTTAAAAGTTAAAAATTCCAAGAAGAGTTAAATTAAAACATAAGTGAATATTTTATAATGAACGTAGTTAATCTATACAGTTTAAATTTTAAGAAATCTAATTTTCTATTTGGGAATTTCTTCATTATTTATATCTCAAATTAGGACAAAGGGGTGGGTAAAAGGAGGGATAATTTGTAGCTTGAAGCTATAATTACTATTCAAAATGGACAGAAATGTTTCTAGTCAGTCATAGTTATACGTCATTAGCGGTCTAATTTATGGTACATACGGGCAAGATTTATTCAATTTGTCAGTGTCTCTTCGCTAGTTTAACGCTTATATCTCTCATAGTATATAAGTGAATCATCATCTAAAGAGATGTTCGCAAAAAACTAAATTTCTTTCATTTAATTAGAATAGTAGACTGGGAAATATTTTAGTATATTATGTATAAACCATGTTTATATCAATAAATCATTTTAGTCGCAAATTTTGTCTAATTTATACAATAAACATATATTACCTCGTAAATCTAAGATAGAAAATATATCAAAAGTAAAGAAACAATAAATTTAAAAGTTGATTTTGTATAAAAGTATGTAAATTGTATCAATTAAAATGTTACAACTAAAACACTAAAAGCTATATTTAAAAATATTATCTACTTAAAAAATGCCTTTCAGTTTGTTAGGTAGCTATCTTATATATATATATATAAGATAGCTACATAACAAACTGAAAAGCATATATGCAACCAAGTTATTCTATATAATTATGTATTTTTAAAATAATTAAAATCTATGTTTAACATCCGCCATATGTATACTATTTCATTTGCATAATATTATCTTCTTAAATGTTATATTATTAGTATATAATATTTTAATGTATCTTAAAAAATGATTATATAGTACATTTAACGTATATGTGATTACATAGAAAAGTAAAACTAAAATAATGCAGTTTTAAATATTTTCCAAAATATTATTGCAGATTTTGTAATTTATCTACATTTGAAATGAAATACTGGTGTGTATATAAAATAAATTATGTTTTAAATTAAGTTTTAAACCTATTTATGGAATAAAATAAAACTCAAAGCAAGTGACACAATATATTTTTAAATTCGAGTTATTGAATATTTTATCATGAGGATTGACAACTTGTAGAATTTAAACCGTTTGCCAATTTTGGAAGGTTATCTCAGCTTAAATTCTGTTTCACATAAGTTCTTATCATTTCTGTTATACTTTATAATATATAAAAGAGCCGCCAAATAAACATGCTTTTCGCATTTGTTTATCTTGTACCGAAGAAGGTAAAAGTGTAGTTTCTTCAACTACGAATATATTAAGATTTTCCTACATTGCACATATATATACTAACACGGGCAAACCGTTTTCCATTCACTTCTCTTTTCTGCAATTATCCATAGTCAAGAGGTTTGTGTACCCCAGAACAAGCACAAACTGACCTTCGCTTGAAAGATAGGGTTTACACGAATTTTCAAAATTGAAGAAAACACGGATCTCGCCTTTCACTGGGAACTTGAGAGGAATTGTTCAGGTGAATTATCCCTATGGGATAAACAAAATTCCATCAAAGTGTTCTGCGTCTCTGTATTAATGTCTGTATAATAGTGTGTTCCTGTCGCTTCCTGTCCTATTCAGCGCATACTTCCACTCATTATAAAATAGATTATTTGCCCACTCTCTTAGAATCACGGATATAATAGCCGACGAGTAGTCTTTCTGCACATTTTCTACCTCGATAATTTAGATATTTTTGTTCTACTCCTGATGCCTTAAAATGCCTTTTGTACTCGCCATGTTGAATCCATTCAAGCTTCTACAAGCGGTCGTGTACCCTTTGCGCGTTACGTTCCATTCATTACTTGCTTGTGATTTTTCCCCAGGCCCCTTTGCATACTTCAGAGAGTGTGAGGTCAAGGAAAGAATGGAAGACTGGAGATGTAGCAAGGACTCTCCCGGTACTTCAGACTGCGAACATAAGAAGTATTTTAGGTCAAGATGAAGGCAGCTGCATTCAGACAGGGTGCGCGTGGTAGTCAAGCATTTTATACAACTGAGTTGTAATGAGTTCGATGATCGTCTTGTAACCTTATTTTTGGATTAGATGTTACTGTTAGCATAGAAAGTTAAGCTTTTTTAGAAGTTCTTTCGAATTATAATACTATAGTAGGTTTTATTGTACCTTGTTATAGGCAAGGTAAAATGAACTTTGTTGATATTTGTCAATATCATTCAATATTTATTCTTTAGATTATAATAAGCTAATAATATGACAAATAGTTAATGTAAAATTTAGTAGAATCTTTATTTATGATTTTTTACATGGAGGTATAAGTCTATGTATCTCATATAGCTATTTAATGTATAGTTATTTATTTGTGTGAAAAATTAAATCCAGGAAAGAACTGCGACAAATTTCCGACAATGGAGAATATGATACAATCTTTTCACACAGAATAGCATGCTTAGGTTTTGTATACTTTATTATATACTTATACAGATATTTTGAATTATTATCTCAGTCAATTAAAAAGTTTTACTTATTGAAAAGATATAACATATCTAACACTGATACCTCTCAGTCTTAAACTAACAATGTTTATCCTTCCATCATTGAAAATACCTATGTACTACTTAACATCATGCCTAGGTACTCTCTCTTGAAATGCCAAATCTAATTAATGTATATTTTATATATATATAATGTAATGTAAATGGATTTAGTTTTAGCTAATAATTACTATTCGTATATTATGTTTGTTATATAAATAAATGAATTATTTTAAATAGAGATTCATTTAAAATGATTATCAATATATGAAGAAACGTTTCGAAAGTGGTACTTGCGGTGAGGTAGATTTTTATTTAAACATGTTTTTAAATACAAAATATATAAGAAAAACCGTTTATTCAATAAGCTCTCATATTAATGTTGTAGATACATATAATTAATGAATGTTCATCTTTCTTATCTTTCTCTTAGTCACATTTGCTAAAATTAAAAAGCAATATATTTACTTTAAGTTCATCGTTCATATCAGTTTATGAAACCCAATCAATAATTAAATAATAAGTTCAGTGCAATATCAAAGACAATTATCGCACTGTTTACCTTTCAGCCATGTCGTCGTCTTCCGCTCCCCAGCCCCAAAACATGTTAGAGTAGCCGTTGACGCGGAGGAAATGCCGAATAGACATGCCAAGAACACCACCAACAAGCGTATGATAAGGCAAACTGAAACCAGTAAATAGGTTGGCTATAGGCGCTTTATATTTACGGATAAACAAATGGTTTTAATATAAGACCAAAAATATTAATTAAAGAAACATAAAATAATAATGTACTGAGTCAATCAAATGAGGATTATAAACGATAAATAATAGCTTTATTTTCCTGAGATTAAACATCGAAGTATCGAAGGTATATAAGTACATATTAAATTAAATTTAAACAACACTAAAATAAAAAACTTGTTACAATTTCTTTATCTGTTATGGCTAAATTGTTTAAATTGCAAATGGTTTTAATATTGAAATGTTGCCATTCTCCTGGCATTCGCTTAATTAAAAATGGTAAGAACCGCACAGAAAAATAAATATATAATAATTATGAAGCATATTGAATTATATTAGACTATAAATACTTTATATGTATACTTTTATGCAATGATTTAAAAATACATTTTATAATTCATTATATGTGATTGTAATGCATTTTATACAAATAGGGAAATGTAATTTCATTACAAATATTACAAATTTTAGAGATTTGTAATAGTTTAATACTGACATATAAGACAAGAATAAAAAATGGAGATAATATTGTCGATATCGTATAGATGTTAAATTTTTTTTTAAATATTAAGTTTAGATACGATACTATGTTTGTAGTTACATTGTTATAAAAATATATCAGTATAAATTACTAATGCGAAATGTAGAAATATAAAATGTTTTGTTTCATACTACTCTTGTAAATAACTAGTTGCCCAGCTCTCTCCGTACAGCTAGTAATGTACGGCTAGTAGTGTACAGCTAGTAGTGTACAGCTAGTAATGTACGGCTAGTAGTGTACAGCTAGTATTGTACAGCTAGTAGTGTACAGCTAGTAGTGTACAGCTAGTAGTGTACAGCTAGTAGTGTACAGCTAGTAGTGTACAGCTAGTAGTGTACAACTAGTAGTGTACAGCTAGTAGTGTACAGCTAGTAGTGTACAGCTAGTAGTATACAACAGTAGTATGGAACCACCACTTTATATTTCTACTTTCCTAAATTATACTAAATTACTCTCACATTTTCTAGTTTTCTATTATTAGTTAAGAAGAATTTGGTCAAAAATAATTGTTACATTTAAGAAATAGGAACTATAGAAACAGTAGATATCATGCATATAAATTTAGAAGATAGTAAAGGTTAAAGACCTATACCTACCGCATACATAGACATACCTATACCAAAATAATAATAAAATGTCTTTGATGATTAAAATATTCTTGATGATAATAAATAGCGTATAACCCGTAATATCTAAGAAATCACAGTGGCTATCTGCGTGCATTTGTATATGCAGGAACATAGTTTGGTAGTTTCATTTATGTATATCAGAATATGCCCAGTTCATTAATAAGATTACAGCAGCTGTTTGGCATTTCTGGTTTCAAGGAAAACCCCACAGCCTATCCAGGGTAAAAAATATTGACATTTACAAATTCTATATTTTTCATGTTTTATAAGAAACTATATGTTTAATTCTTTTTAAACATCGGATATGTTTTACATATTGCATACTAAGTTAATATATTCTGGAGCTAGGTATATGGTATATTATTGTAAAAAACGTAAGTACAAAATAATATGTGAAAAATTCCTCAATATGAGGGGTCATAAACGAAATTATATAATTTTATACGGAATAATCTACACATTTATATATCGTAAAATAACAATATTAGCCATTATTTATCGTGCATTTTTGGTTATATTTTGATAAGCTTTGGTAGGGGATAACATTTAGAATTACGTGCTTATTTCCTAAAGCCTTATGTTATTGTGTAAGAATTGATAAAAATTATATTTCGTATATTTTTACCAGTTGGTACTTCATATATATCGTAAGAATATTAAACAAAAGATTTCGAAATAGACGTAAAATCAACGGTTGCTTTGAAAATATATTTTAAGAAAGCATAGTGCGAATATATAGAGTTTATATTTCAGAAATGTGATATTCCGTTTGTTGTAGGTATATACCTAATTATTATTTGCATAAATTTATCTTCCATACCATTATATTCGTTGAAAAAATACTTTTATTCTTGTCAAAACATGCAGTTTGGATTCTTTAATAAGGATTTAAATAAATCATATTTCCAGTGATACAGTATACATATTAAAAACACAAACTGTGGATGTTTTTTATATTAATTCTAAAAATGCGGTACGCTGTTAGTTTGTTCTATTTATAATAAATGCATTACGAGAGTGAAGGATGCTAACGGAATCAAATTAACTCAAAACAAAAATGTAAAGTATTAAAGTATACACACATCAATATAATATAGAATATACTTGTTTTATACCGTTTCCAATTTTGACATAATTTTTAGTTTGAAAGCTATTTCATAAAGTTTGTAATATTTGCAAATACACAATTTATACACTTTTACTAAGATTACATTAAATAACCCAAATTAATTTAAGGTAATTGTGTCAATGTGTAAGTATGTTACTATATAAATAAATAAAACAGAAATATTACACATCACATTCGATAAAGTCAGATTATTAATAATATGGGTAATTGAAGAAACTAATAGAAAAAATCCATTCATGTTTATGCGAATTTACGTTTAGGAGTAAATGTAATGTGTGATTAATACAACTAGGGGAAATGTCAGTCATGTGGGACACTCTTTTTGTGTGGTACTGATATTTAATATATAGAGGCACAAAAGTCATTTGCACACCACAGGAAAAGAGTTATAATATTATTCATTTTATATATAGACGACGAAAAAACAGGAAGGTCCTGGTTAAAGTCCTACAAAGTTCGTTTAAAGAGTTGGAATTCGTGGCAAAAGAGCGATATTATCATTTATTAATAACTTATACATAAGTAACGTGCCTAAGTTTGTGTCTGTATATTCCTGGGTACGTAATAAATTCCCCTATTATGCTGTAGTTTATTATAAATATAGTATATTGATATTCCAAAAAAGATTGAGCGAGATGAAGAGAGATGACTGAGAAGCTATCAATGCCACTCTAACTGTTAAGGTTTACGATGGAACATTCGGCACAACATGTTTACATAGTACCGGTTTTTCTACACATGTATCAATCTTAGTATGTGGTGATGAAATGGTGGCGTCGTTGCATAAAGGCGAAGGCGGCGACGAGGGGAATTCCCAAGTTACTCTCTGATGAAGGTCGTTCGTACTATATTGTGATTGATATTTATTGGAATGCTGGATAGACATGTCCTGGGGCTTGCTTGAAACGGTCGCAGATGGCATTTCACTACAGGGATCACTATTCAGGTCCCATGTTTTCAACAAACAATGTTCGTGTTGCTAATGTAAGGTATATGTTGTAAATGTTTAATGTATACAGGCCTCTGTTGCGAAGTATATATGTACATTATGCCGAAAGATTCAATTTTGGGACAAACAGCTGTTTATTTATTTTAAATACGGAATTAGGTTATAGTGTAGAGCTTTGTTGACTTTAGTGAATATTGGTATATACTGTGCGGGAAATCAATAAGTAATATGTTGCTTGAGAAAATATTTTTATCAAAAGTGCATTATTAGAAAAAAACTTTACTTGTCCTCGAAGCGTGGTAACCTAGTTGTGACTATATTTATCATAAATACTCTGAATATACATATTCTAATCCATAGAAAATTGGAAATTTGCTTACTTCTAAATCGTATTAATTACATCTAACAGTCAACCAGGAAAAGTATTAATTAATAAATATATACAGTACATAGTAAAATACGATATATTGTAAAACTGAAACTGATATATTGAAAAGAGTATTTTTTCTTTTTTTTCTATATATTTTAATAATTTTAAACATAATATTTGATAGTTATATCTGGTATCAATTGTAATTAACTGAAACCGTATTTCTTTCTACAATTGAATAGGAATAATTTGTTCTAGGTAAGTGCTATCAATTGGAGATATAACTCGCTTTGTATCTTTTCTGAAAACAGAACTGATCTTCTGGGCTTAGCCTTATACCTGTAGTTCCACTGATCCACCCCCACGGAGATGTGTCTGGGTTGCGCTGGACACCAGTAGGGGACATTTGCGTTCAGGGGTAAAAGATCCACATCGTGAAAGATGACACACTTGAAGTTCCAAATTCTCATTGCTTCGATGAAGCCGGCGTTCATCAGTTTGCCCTTGTTAAAGGTGGCGTTCCCAGACTGTGGTTGATGGGTGAAGAGAAGTGGATGTATTTCTGTAATTAAATAACTTACGAATAATTTATTATGTTTTTGATCTAAAATGATCAAAATTGAAAATGATCAAACATTATTTATTGTACAATTAATCACTAGGTATATAACGGAAATTTATGAATAGAAAATAACTTCAGTTCTAATGTATTTAAACCTGTAAGGACATCATTTTTGTTGATATTTTTTCGTGTTATACTTCATTTTTATTTATTTTTGAATAACTTTTTAATTCTGATTTCCTATATTTTTTATTAGTCAAGTTGTTTGTTGAGAAAATTATTTACTAATCACTTCAAGAGATGGAATATTGCATTGCATGCTCTATACGCAAAAGACTATTTTCCCTGTGGAACTTTGAATTAAGAATGTAATGCTTTTATAATCTTAATTAATATTTCAGGCTATTGCACATACATACTCTTTTCTGAATAGAACCATATCGGCCTCCATGTTTTCGTATATATATATTTGTGTTGTCTTTAAAATTAGAACAACTAAATGCATTTAAAGTTATGATGAAGCTGTCTCCGGTGTATATCATAAGATATATGGGATAAATTATTTGAAATAATTAATATTTCTCAACATTTATTCAGGTATATATTGTAAACTACTTATTAAGTTCGCTTAAGTATTCCCTTTTGTTTGTCTTAAAAAATTGTTTGAGAAAATTATTTATGGTACACTTAATCGAAAAATGGGGAAAGTAATGATTTAATTTAAATAATTCAATTCTATGTAATATGTATATGAGTATCTCCCAAGAGACCCAGTGAAAAGGAGAGAAGAAAGAGAATAATTGATAATAATTAACTAATTTTTGACAGAAAAAGAGATAGCGTTCAAAGGGTCAGGAGGATTATGCTGCTCATCTTCAGGGAAGTTGGAATGTAATCTCCTATGAGTAATACTTATATTGCAAGTTGGTGCATAGATATAAGTTGCATGCAACAAATTATTTATTTAAACATACAGAGTTGAATGATTAAAATGAAATTCTGCTCTCCAAATTTGGATGAGATAACCTCTATTATTAAAAAATATATAAATATTACAAAGTAAATTAAAATAAAATAATAATAAGTTATGCAAATAAAATTTTAAATTTTCAAAATAAATATAAATCATACAATTATTAGATTTTTTACTCTTATCTATTTGGTATTCAATTAAGTACTATTATTTACAGACTGAAAGCTTTTTGGGCAATAATACATTAATCGCTATTAAAGATAAATAAATTTAATGTATGAACAGTAATACCAAGAATTATATCAGAAAATAATAATAATATCGTTGATAAAAGGAAATAAATATCAATATTTATTCATAAGAAAATGTGAATTGCAAATTGATGAGGCAAACGTTGTCAAAAAGTTGAAATGGTGATTTTTTGATAATGTACCGGGGTAAAACAACACATTTTCCTATTTTCCAGTTTTATCAAAACATGAATAGTCATAATCTATGTAAAGATTTGTTTAGAAAATAAATTATTATATAAATGATACTTCCATCGAAAATAAATTTATGACATGAAAATAGACAAATCCCTGAAATATTAGTTGGGCTAAAAGAATTTTATTAAAATAATTAGTCCATTGACTATGCGTGTAGTGATATGTATAATATAAACTATTGAGAAATAGAATATGTATACATAAAATATACATTCCTACAATATTTTAATTTTTAATGAATTGTAATCCTTTTTAATGATGATCAATTCTGTACATTAACATAAAATATATTTTAATAAGCTTCTTATTAGATCCACTAAAATGAAGTTTAAACAGATATATTTACATAATATCATTTAATGTCATTCATTTGATATTACATTTTATTTACAATTTTATATGTAACACTTAAAGAAATCTACATAATATATAACATAATAATTTCATCTACTTGCTTGATAAAATTAAACATAATCCTTATATAATATTTCATATGCACAAAACTATGATGATAAAATTGTTTCTATTACATTTTCAACTAAAATTATTCATAAAATCCCTTTTAAAACAAAAGTGATTTCAAAAAGAATTAAGCTTTAGAAAAATTTACTATGTGAGCAAAGAGAAATGTTTTATACAAGTAAACAATATGTAATGGGAATACTACAAATACTATATATACTATATAGTTACAAATAAAATCGCTTGCCTAAAAATCTGACTTAATATTAACAACATTTCCGTATATGTTCTTTCCTAGAAAGATTAAGAGACTTTGCAGTGCGTAATTCATAGGTAATGCTTAGATTAAAGTATATATAGGTATATTTGTGAGAATTATTTAATTTTACACAGGAATAAAAAACACATATATATATTTACATATTATTCTTATAGCCAAAGTTTAAAGATATATACGATCACTTAAAACGGGAATTGTTTTAAAACATACTTTGTATTAATATAAAAGTATATTAACATAACAATATATGTAAAACATAATACATATTTAAAAATAAATATTCATGTATTTTTTAAATACAATGACAATTACGTTTTTTTAAATGTATCAATTTATCTAATATAATTATAAACATTTAATTGAAAGAATTATTGACCAATATGTTGTAATATATTTAAATAACTGTGGCTAAATTATATTATATATGCATAGATATTTTTTTCAAAATTATATACTAAATTATTTTAACTTATTATATAAAAGTAGTTTTATCAATTACAATGGAAAAAATTTAATGTGTTTAAAGAAACTATTGAATATCTAGATTATGACAATAAACTTTTACTTTGATAGACCATTTTACATTATATACATATATAGATTGGCTGACTGAAAAAATGGCTTAGTAAGATTGTTGTCCAAAATATATGTATATCCTGTTCAGATTTTTAATTACCATGATAAAGTCTAATAAAAAAAAACTTTTTGATATATTTTTAAATATATTTTTTCTACAATAATATGTAAATGACTTGACATATATTAGATACTTAATATATAGATTATTAAAAAAATGGCGTAATAATTTGAAAAAGTAAGTTTGTAGTTAATTTGTGATAATTGTGATTAATTTCTATGATTATGACAGAAAAATATAATCAATAATAATTAACTGAAAAATAGATTTTTTTACATTATATTCAATGTATTAAATGCATTGCTATATTCACTGGTTATTATTTTATTATTTAATATTCGTCTATATAAACGACTTTACATAATAATAATTTTTTACTATATTGATTAACTGTTTAAGTGTATTAGTTTCTATTTTTATGCTTAATTCGTATTAAAATCCTTCAATTTTGAACTATAATATGACGAAAAAATGAGCATCACATAGATGTAAAATAAACACATAAAAAAAATTAAGATAGATTCCTTTGTTGCAAATATGTAATATTTATATATAATAATATTAATAAAATATTAGTCTTCTAGATTTTTAACCTAAATATGTCGATCGAATCTAATATGAATATTTGTAATTACAACATTTTTAGAATGATATGAAATGGCATAATGTGTATATGTTACTGTTGCGCCTCTTCAGCATTATATCTTCTTGAAACTCATTGACTAGAGGGAAGAAAAACAGAGCGAAGTAGATGAATACCTGCTCGGACACGAATATTTGGTAGCAGATCTTCTGCTTTTTGAGCAGTGAGTGGAGTCGACCGAGAAGAAGTTTCAAATGACTCTCCCGCTGTCGATAGGGGATAATGAGGGCCAGATGCTGCCGACGACCGTCGCATCCGTCCCAGCAGCGCCTCGTGCTACTTGTGGACGATTGAGATCGATGCAAGGAATCGCTGCTAGTTTCTGATGCTGATTCTAAGACCGCTGAAAGACAAACATTAGAGAGATGTGGATATATAGCGCTCCATTATTAAAAAAGTGTTGTAAGTGTTATAAAAGTGTTATAAATTAGTTAGATTCGTTAATTTTTAAATTTGATTTAAATTTGATTTAAAAGTTATAATTTAAAACTGTTGGTTTTCAGTGCCGATTCTGTGTCCAATAAAGTGTTGAAACTATGGAAAGTTAAGATATATAAGGGTGATTAAATTTATGTAAAGGAGGCCTCACAAAATATTATATTTCCCCTAATTTTAACGCTATTTAGAAGTGTTGGTAACGTTATTGTTTATTAAGTTCTGTAAATTATAATGGAAACTATTAAGAAATACAGTTTGCTTATAAAATAGTTGTCTATGGCATGTTTATCAATATATTGACTATTAAAATATTAATTTCTGAATATGAAATCTCTCGGCAGTATATAAACTTGTTGATTTGGTGTTTTACTTTATTAAGGTTTTAAGAGAAGTAAATTCTAAATTCTAAATAATGATATTTACATACATATATGTCTTAAATGTAATTTAATTTTATAGAATACCAGTTGAGAATATTCAATTTCTATTTACTAAAACAAACTAAATATATGTACAAATAATAAATAATAACACTACTGATCACCTTTCAAAATAAAAACTATTTAGATGTAAAATTAAATATGGACTATAGAATAATAAATAAATAAATAATTTAAATATTTAAATCTTTTTCATTATTTTATATTGTTATTCTTATTTATATAAAAATAAAATGAACTTATTAAATATAAGGTTCCTAAAGTTGACAATTTATTTAAATGAGCATTTTGATATGCGAAAAAATCAGATATTATTGCCAAACTAGTAACTGAAATATTTAATTATCTAGTTTCTTGTATCATCTTGATCAGACTGTTAAATAATTTCGTAGCTAAATCTTAATAGGGTGTTATACGAACTATAATATTTAAATTTTGGAAAAACAAATTGCTGTCATTTTTATAAACTTATAAACTTTCTTATAACTTAACAAAGTTTCTGAATACTTATTATTTCAAAATAATGTTTTCCCACTTGGAACTTTTTAGTAATTTAATATGTGATAAACAATGCTATCATATCTGTATGTCCAATTATAAACTAAATGTAAGAAAAATAACAATAAGAATATTATATGAATGCATTCATTTAATTTTTATAAAGTAAGTTTCTTAAAATTATGTATACGTGTATTTATATGTACTCTTTTCTGTAAGTGTAATTTAAACATGTAATCGCGTTGAATAATAAAAATTATAACATATCTGTATTTTTCTAAAGATTTATTGTAATCATATGAACTATTATTCAGTTAGATTCCAAATGAACTTTTTTAATTAAAAAATGTTTGTTGTATAAATATCATTGGATAAAAATGTTATTAAAAAAGCCCTTAATAAATTATGGGTATGGCCATAAAATTATCTAAGATTAAATTTAAAATACTTTATGAATGAATAGTGTCTCTATATATCAGTACGATTTGATTACAAATTATCTGCTAATACGCTGCCAAGACAAAGGTCTTTTTTTGCAAGAGATCTTACAAGTTTTGCAAGAATAATACAAATAATAAAATTACACCTGTCACGAATCTTATCCAGCCTTGTTGGTCTTCTATACATATTGCCTATGTAGATATATACATCTCCAAATATATCAGAATGGGATATCTCTGCTTATATCTCATACTAACACAAAGAGCTCTGGTTTTAATTATAGTCTTGATTCCGAACTCTTCTCTGGCGTGTAATATTAATGAAAATGTTGCCCCATCGTCTGACTGTGTGGGATTATGTGCATGCCATACCTATAAGAGGACTGAATTACATTTTGTGTCAGTGTAAATCCTATTATATGTTTATATAGGCTATACGGTTTTAAGATACAACAGGGGAAATGGGATTTAAGTTCCCATATTTGTTTTACAACTATTATTTAAGATATCAGCGCGCTTCAATATTCTATGATAATATCAAAGCAAATATAAATCCGGTCATTCATGTATGCTGGTTACTACACATATGAAAACTTTGACAATGCATCGCCTAAATATTTTTATATTCTAACTTTAAGAATGATAAAATGATAATAAAATTGTTATACTGTTTCAATAAATAAAAATAGAAATTTAAAAATATTAGCAATAGAAACGTTCAATTTGAAATAAGTAATTTAGTAAAACCAATACAAAATTAATTCGATCTAATATGCAGTTTTATATGTTAACCGATAGTTTCAGTTTATTAAAAAATAAAATTGTGTAATTTAAAATTAGTATTTGAAGTTAAGGTTAAGAATATTTGAAAAAATACAATAACTACCTGCATGAGAATATTCTGTTTATAGTAGATTCATGTATTTTTTTTAGTATAAGTTCAAAAATTAAATTACTTAATAGTTTATTTGTAATAATTAATTTTGTTTTTAATTAATTTTAAAACCACAACATATTTTAAACTTTTAAACTACCCTATATAATTATGTTATCAAGGACTTAGTCCCGCAGCTAGCACCCTCCAGCTATAAAGAACGAGGTACCAACATTGACCCCTATAATTATATAGATAATGGTTTAAAACCTTCAGAAATGGACGAAAATTTACCATATTAAAGAATAGGAATATTTTTACAATTTAATCTCAATTTTCAAGAAATTCTTATTTTTCTTATAATGTAAGTATGTATAACCTTTTTAAAAGTTATGTTGCATATGGATTTAAACATATATATGTATATATATTGTCTTCATTTTAAAATTAAACACACATCATTACGTTTCCAGATGCTTTTCAATAGTGGCTTATGCTAAAACAGTAATATGTGTGTTTAATTTTGATTTTAAGAAAAAGACAACATATATATGTTTAAAATCGCATGCAAAATAACTTTCAAAAAGGTTATAAATACTTCTATTATATTAAAAATAAGAAATTTTAGAAAGTTGAGCTTAAAATGTAAATATACTCATATTCTTTACTATATGGGAAATTTTAAAATGCCAAACCAACCCTTCAAAAACCGGCAGACGTCCATTTCTGAAGATTTTACACCATTATCTACAATTATAGGGGGGTCAATGTTGAAACCTCGTTCTTTGTAGCTGGAGGTTGCTAGCGCCCGTACTAACTCCACGAGAAAATTATTAACAAGATAGTTGACTCTTAATTTGTGGTAAATTTCTAGCCGAATATCTGCATATATTATCAACATTTATTTTCAATGTTTGTTCACTATTTTTCACTAATTAATAATTTATTTAACACAGTTAATGGGTTTGTCGTCCCTATACGGCTGTATAGGTCATAAAGTAATGTTACATAAATATTTGATTTTTATTGATTTCATATGTATCGACGTGCCGTGAATTTTCGTCAATGATTTTATTTAATTTTAATTTTTTTATATAAATATGGATTCTAAAAGTATTCCTAAACACTTTTATTTCATTCATTTGTAAGTTGTCTGTAAAATTTTATTTATTGCTTTTATATCTTAATCTAATTTATTGTATAAACTGTATCACTGCTATCAAATTTTAAAAAGTTGTTTTGGAAAACCTTTGGATTCTCTATTAGTGGGTAGTATGAAGTTGCATACAAAAAGGATATAAGAGCTGAAACTCTATTTTCTGTGTATTAGATATAGTTTACAGTAAATTGAGGAGTCCTCTAATATTATAAATATAAATATTTTGTACATCAATATAATATATTCAACATTAAATAGCACCAAATTGGCATAGATTTGACTGAGTTATATCAATGTATAAAACATGAAATATATCTATGCAAATAAACAATAATTTAGTATATATATAAACGTTAAAAAATTGATCATCAACAAGGTTTATGGCATTGTTCCCATTTTAAGGATGTTTGACAGAAAAGAGAGGAACCATGAAATTAATAATCTGTTTAATGACTCTAAGTCACAATTGTTTATATGGGAGAGATAAGCAGCATTGTTAGTATTAAATTTTTGATAAATAAATCGAGCTAAGCAACATCCGTTTAAAATGTAAAATCTATTAAAATAATTGCTTTTGGAATCAATACATAATTATTTGACAAATTCATGCATACTAATAATTACTTGCATTGTACAAATGTATTATAAATATTGATGCAGCAACTGGGTCGGGTTGAATGTATGTATATTATATATCTGTGAATTAAGTGATATTTAGGCCTTATTATTATGGACAAATAATTCTTAAAAGGCAAGTAATTTAGGATAGCTATGTATTTGATGGAAATGTGATTTCAGAAGAAACGAAAAAACAACAATAATTATAAATGTTGAAAGCAAGTTCTAATACATTTTAACACAAAAAAATGTATATCTTTATATGAATATTAAAATAGGCTACATATTAGATTACTACACGATACAGAATTATAAAATGTTTATAAAATATAAAATTCAGATATTCTAAATTCCTTATTTAAAAAAATGTTTATAACACGACCATTTTGAATATTTATAGCTCCAAAATAACATTTTTATACAGTTAATATATATTTTTAGTTAACAATATTTTCATTAAAATTCTTCTTCAAAACTAATTACAAACATTATATTATATTATTTAAACTTAAAAATTAAAAATTTAAATTCATGCATTGAGCTAAAATATTTACAAATATATAGAACTACTATTTATTTGATTATTATTAAAGGACTTCCACTCATATACTGTTTTTCTGCATATAACAAAATTTAAACCTTAATACAAAACGAGTTATTCAAAAACAAATTAATATTAGTGATTTTCAATGTGTTCTAAAAGCTTATACAATTAAAAAGATATGTTTATATTACAGAACATTGTTAACATATGAAGTACATCTGATTTCTTAAATAGTAATTAGAAATATTTTCATTTATAATTATATGTTTAATATTATACATGTATTTGAATGTACTCCTCAACTAATAATAAATAATGGTTTCTTAATAAGTGTAACCAAAAAAGATTATTATATATCATTATTCCGATTTGTACATAATAATGATATCTCTTTTTATTAAGTACACATAATTGTAAAAGATACGAGTAATACGTCTAATCTCATTACCGCGTGTTTCTTTCTTCAATTCTCTCATCATTCCCCTATCATAGCGCCCTGATGAGATGAGATCAGTTAGGCCGATCACTGATCCTTGTCAGTATATTCACACTAGCTAGATTGGATCTCGATTGTATATATGGATGCGCAAACTTAAACCATCTCACTATTCATCAGTTTGCTCGTTCATCATAGAGATCTCTATCAATCGTCCACAAAGAACATTCAACAGTATTATTTGCTTGGGAATAGCCCCTCGAAAGACAGAAAGGAAAAATAAATTCAGGAATCCACCAAAGTTTTTCTGTGTTTTGTTGGCTGTCAGAATTTGGGTGGTGGGGAAGCAAATTGGCTTCGATCTGAGATCATTTTGTCAGTTAGATATTTACGATGCTATATGTATTATAGGTAGAAAATACAGTGGAATGATGCTATATAAAAGTGGAAAGAAATTGAGAAGGACAAGATGTTTAGGGGCGGTATATTCCATTTCTTTTCTTTTCCTTTCTCTGTGTTATATTATTATGGTGCTTCAATAAATTATTATTGTCCATGTTAAAAGACAGGCGAAGCCATTAATGACTATCATAGAAATGACAGAAATGCCTTCATTGTTTTATATATTAGGTACGTGCAATTCGTTTATATAAAATGCCAACTGACCAAGGGATAAAGAAAGTAGTGATAAAAAGTGACTAATGGTATTTGCATAAAAAATATCAACATATTTTTATTTAAATTTGCAATATTGTATTTGTACTCTAAAATACTTTTATAATTATTATTCTGCTTTGATTTCTTAGATACTTCATATTATATAGATGATAAATTAGGGTAATATATCAATTGATTAGTAATACAATATAAATAACTTTATTTCCAGAAAAAGAGTAAACTGTAATTTCGATTCACATTTCAACTATAAGTTCATCTAATTCCAGACCTAATCAATTTCTATTAAGCTATATTGAGCAGCGGTTCCTGTGTGCTGCCTAACCATATATATACATATGTATGTATACCTACATACCTAACTATATCTCTCTCTATATGGGAACTATATAGCTTAAGTCATTTTCTTTAATCTAAAGAGGTACGGAGGTGCACTTACATTGTCTATGAACTCTCATCTTTATTTCTTGCATTGATTTATTTAGGTACCACTTTCTTCTGTGTATTTAATTCTATATCTGACTTAGCGAACGCTAAAACACTCTATATATAGAGGGAAACCTTTATAATACAGTTCTCTTAATATACATAATATCTGGTGCTCATACTATATGAATAGTTCTTATCTCATAAATTATCTGCATGAGTTTTTGTAGTATATTGAAATGCATGTCAGTGGGAGATTTACTTTTCTTTTTTATAGGAGAATATATTATTTAGCACTAATTGGCCATTATTTATAGGCATCAATGTAGTCAACATAAGGAGACGTAAGCTTAACTGATATGCTAAATGTTCAATCATTTGGAAATGTGTTTTCAGACTCAGTAAGAATATTAATGTATTTTTATCTGCAAAGACTTTCAAATGATTGCTGACTTCTGAATATCTTTAGGTACATACCTCACTTAAAAATATTGTATAATTCAATCGAAACCTGGACAGCTAACACAACAAATAAATGTATTAATATTATTACAATAATGGATGATTTATTTTTTATTAGTTTAGTTATTTATTGCAATCAACATTGCAAATTAAAAATAGACTTTTCGTAAAAATGTTTTGTCTACATAAATTCACTGACCCTTCTATATGTTCTGAAGTAAATATAATATTGGACTTATTAAATTTGTAACTGTTATATATTAATTTAGGTGGAATAATTTGGAATTAATTTAAAAGGAATTAAGAAATTAGTGAGAAATAATCAATTTATTTTCTTCATTCTATGATTAAATCACATAATGCGTCAATAAGCGTATATTTCTATGAAAATATATATTTTTCTTGTTATTGGATTTTGGAAAATACTGTAGCATTCACTAATGGAAAACTTCTAGATGACTTCATTTAATTAAACTATATACACACACACATTTGCAAAGCGACCATTTAAGTTAATCAGGTATATGTGCACATAAACTGTTCACGAACTTATGTGTAGATATCCAGTATTGCGGCTTGTTCGACAAGGAAAAGGTCCAATATTAATAATGCTAATTTATTTTTGTTTCCCTTGAGACTTGGTGTAATTGACCATGAATTTGAAAATCTAAGACAATTCCACCCTTGTCAGATTCCCATGTATAATTTACCCGGTGCTTATTTATATAACACACACAGTCATACACACCCATACGTAAATTATATATATATATACGTTAATTCGCTTTATAAAAAATATACTTTGAAGAAGTAAAGGTTTTAACTGTGGGGAGTATTATTTTAACTTGGTTAGTTAGAATTCTTGTTTCACTCGAAGGAAGGGTATACGAGTAGTCATGGAAGGGGGTGTGAAAGGATAAAGATAACCGCGAAGAGTTTCCCTGTTCCCGTCAGATATGATTGATGTGGTACAACCGAAAACTTGCTCCGAAATGAATAAAATCTAACTCTTATTGTAAGAGGGAACTTTTTGAACTAAGTTATCGTTATAACTGAACCTCATGTAGTAAATTTAACAAAATAAGCAATGTAATTATCAGTAAAAATATAATAGTTAGTTAATCGGAAAGAGCATTATGCAATTTTTAATAATATTATTTGTGGAAAATTTTAGACAAATAGCTAAACTATTATTATTAATATTGTTATACTTATGTTTTATTGAAGATACTTGCTGGAACTCACTGTTGAGATATAATTAGGCACAGAGTTAAAAAGAAACTGAATAATTTATTCAATTTTTGATGTAAAGTTGTTTCCACTTTTTAATTATCTTTTTCAATTAACGAAAAAATTGTATTTTTTAATAAGTTTTAAAACCTTGTCTATTTGTTCTTATAAAATAAGTTATTGGATATGAGAGATCTTTCATGCTTATCTCACTAAGTACATCACCGGAGTGAATTAATCGAAATGTGCAGGTAAAGCACAATATGGTTGGAATTATTATGCAATAAATCATAATACAAAAAAATATAATGAAAAGCGAGAGACAGATAATTATCAATAAAAAAAATTAACACCGGATACATTGATCATAGATGATACAGGGTGTCCGAAAAGTTGCTGTGCGCAGTGATCAATATTAAATATTCTAATAAGAGAAAGCTAAGGCTGTGCAGTGATCAATATTAAATGAGCAGAATATTATGTGTGACCAGACAGTCAGTTAATGAACAAAACATTGCATTACTTAGTTTGTATAGTATACTTTGTAAATAAAACTTGTAAATAAAAGTTGAAATAAAACATTTTCACTGCACAGAAACTTTTCGGACACTCTGTAGAATTCTTAGAAAAGAAATCAACAATTGAGATTTTAAATAAAATGGTGCGATTTTAGTCGTCTTTATTTTTAAAACAATTTCTCAATTGTTAAACAATTGCACAAAAATTAAAATTCCTAAAATTCTGCAATTTTTCAATTATTATTGATTCTTTTTTGAACTAATTTTTCTTATTATTTGTCATATCTGGTTTTAATCCAATTGATTCTTTCGATTGATTCTCTGTCCCTCGCTTTGCACACTGTACAAATATTACGTATTATAATTTGATTGCATAATCAGTCCAACCTTAAACCTGCTCAATCTGCACGTTTTGATTAATTCGCTCCTATGTATGTAAGTATTTGGCGAGAATTTTCGTGAATAAAAAATCGATTTATTTTAATAAATTAGATGTAAATGGGGTGAGAAAAAGTAGTATTAAATATTTTGATTACATCGAAAAAATCTATTTATTCATGCAATTTTAACGTAAGTTGACTAGAATAAATAATTTATTATCTTTAGGTATATCTCAAACTGCTTTACTACATCTATACGATTTAATTTCTCTCAGTTTTTAAAACAATATTTTGCACAAGCTTTCAAGTAGATAAATAGTGGAATTGAACTGTATTCAGAATTAATAAGATGAACATTCTTTGTATAATTCCTCTATGGTATAGACCTCGTATCTCAATGATTTATTATGAACACATATGCTTTGCTTTTAATTTTTTAAATTGTTCAATTTTATGTAAAATCCCATATGCTTCAATTTATCATATACATATGCATAATATGTATCATTTTCAAATTGCTGGAAATAGTGAAGTTATAATTGATTGAACTTATTCGTTGGTCATATATATGATCATCTGTAGGTATATTTAACATAGTCTCCCCAATTAGTAAGATTTCAAAATACATGGACACTGTGTATGCAGATGACGTACACACAATATGTACATCAACATTCTAGCTTCAATGTAGATTCTAACTAAATATAGCACAAATAATTACATTTTTATGTAAAAGTGAAAATGTGGATTCCATATTTTACTTACTTACATATATATGCTTTTATATGTGAATATTTCACGAATCATGTTACTTTTTTATTACCTAGTATACAAACTAACGGCATATTAATCTATTTTAATTATTATAAAACACATTTCATCTTAATTATATTTTTTATCTTTAATATTTACCTATAATATTGTTTACTTCAAGATTACTTATATGTATGTATGTGTATTTCATTGTAGTCTTTCTGTAAGACGAAGCTTAATATAATTCAAGTAATACTATAAATTTCAACACTTTTATAAGTTTTCTCAATCAAATATTAACGCAGGACAGTTAAAATTGGGCAATGTTAGTTCAAATGTTGATAGCCGAGAATTCAACTTTAAAAACTTGTATTTCGTCAGGTCAAATGTTGACCAGACCTATTTTACTATTAATTTATAAATCTAACCAAAGAGATTGAAATTTTTTTATTGGAGGCATTTTACATACAATTACATTAATGTGTAATGCATTTTAAACTATATTCAGTATAATATAAAATAATATTAAATTCTGTACCTATATTATTTCAAAAATTAACATTTATTTGTGAGAATAAGAAAAATAACTATAGGCACAAGTAAAAAGGAGAAAAGCATTCAAAATCACAAAATCGAGAGTGAAAACTTAAGAAACTCACATGCTTCCAATTTATACAGTTTGATGAAGTTATAAATACGAATAAAATAGTATTTTTATAGAAGAAAGAAGGTGAAAAAGCTATATGAATATTAAATTACATATTACCTAATTTTTATATTTAAATAAATATGAAATATGCAAATTGAAAAGCTATATGCATGATTATTTCAGCACAGCCTAACAGTTATACGAATACAGAATGTGAATAATACTATAGTATCTGGGTGTCTTGTGTACATCGGCTGTTTATCAGAACATTTAGAATAAACATATCTGGACAAAAACCATACTCATGTTGAATTATACAATTTTTAACGGTGTTAAATAATTTCCCCGCTATATAAGAGAATTCTAGCTAGTCGAATATATTAATTATGGGTAGAAATAGTAACGTAGAAATTCATTTCAAAATTCAACTGAATTCAAAATTTATTTCATTATTAAATTATTAATTAATAAATAATTTTTATTTATTTCTTTAAATATTCAAGTTGAAAATAAATTTTTAAAATTAATAAATTTGCCTTAAATGTACTTCTTGACTTTTGTCTTAGCCGTTATTATTCATAATAAAATACTGCGTCTATTTGATATGTCCTCACCACATTTGATATGGCCAGGTCCACGTTTGACCTAACGAAATGCATGCTAAAAAATGCATTTTAAAATGCTTTTTAAATTTTAATTCTCTGCTATCGACATTTGAACTGACATTGCCCAATTTGAACTGTCTGGTGTTTATATTTGATTGAAAAAACTATAAAAACTCTAAATATCTAAAGCAGAAAATTCGCTTGATGTATCATCCAGTTTTCTTCCTTAGTCTACAAATACTATGAAAAATATAGAAACCGAACAATATATTAAGCCGCATACATATAATGTTATAAAATACAATTACCGTATTTAAATTAATAATACGCAATTATTGATTATTAAATTGTCAGCATGTTTGTAAATTTAAAATATATCTATGTTTAAGCTTCTAGTATGTATATTGTTTTCCTATACATTCTACATACCTATAAGTGTACTTACACTATATATCTACTTAGATAATTAATTCATACATTTCTTTATTGTGCTTCTAGCACAAAATACAAAATAACATTTTTTGAAGAATTTTCATAAAAAAAATCAAAACTAAGTGAATGCATATATTATGTAATATGTATTTATAAAACAAATTTGCAAATGCGGTACCTGTATGAATTCTTGTTTCGTAATTGCTTAATAAATATGATGTACATTGAATAAAACTTCGACTTTCTGAGAGAATTTTGACTTCGACTATTCTCTTTGACAGTGTAAGCAGAATTTTAAAAATGTTCATGGTTGTATATATGACTATAAATCTACTCTTGTATACAACTGAGCATAACTTTAAATGTGCGGAAAATTATGCAATGATGTAACTAACTCAAAATAACATATTTATATTAGGAAATTTCTTTTTATAATTGAAAAACTGCACTTTTAAGTTATGCACACTTTTATAGATTCGATATTTTAATGAAACAGGTATAATTCTAAAACATGTACGAACATGTACGAAAAATATAAAGTAATTTGGTATTTAAAATTATCATTTGGCTGTAGATAAAATGCCATTTAATTTAATTTAGTCTAACATCATTTCTCAAATTTTGAAAAGTAGGATCTACAAATTAAATTATTAATTATTTTAAAATGTAGCTTTTGATATACTAACAAATTAAAATTATCAATTTATTGTAGATAAATATAAGTAAATAAAACTATATGCAATTTTTATAATTTATACTTATATTATTTACATATTTGTATCGGTAAAGTTGGTCTAACAAAATATCCACACAGTTGAACAGATTTTGATACATTTAATACATATAACAGAATTTTAAATTGCAATTTGGTAATTTACTATTTTGGATATTTATTAATATATGAAAGCATTGAAAATCTCGATTATTGATATTATTATTCTGCAGCATACACAAGATCATTATAGAGTAGGTAAGAATGGTTTATGCACAAGATTGTAATATTTTTTATCAAATACTATATTTAAAAATATTTATTGTGCTTATTTTTAGCTTATACATTTAAAAGTAATCTTCTGCATCAATAGTAGTCCTATAAATATTCCCTGAATCCCTTTATTTAAGCATTATGTACTATTACTATAATTTATTTACGCATTTTGCACAATTATTTTGCTGTCAGATCTGTCATTATTATCGATGGGCAGCCGCTGCTACAAAACCATATAGTTTATAATAGTTTATCTTATAACTAACATTTAAACAGATTTATGATTCAAATTATATAAAAATTTGTGCACTGTGTATGGCAAAATATTAATTTTAATAATAAGCTCTTATATGTATTATATATGGTTTTATGCAATTTTATGCAATTCGTGGTGTACCTACTCTTTGATTCCTTTAATTTAGAACATATGTATAGCTTTATAATATTTAAATAAAGTGTAAACATTTTAAACAAGACTTATATTGCAACTAATAGTTCAAAAGAACACACTCGAAATTAAGTGTGAGATTAAAGTTACTCTTAAATTATGTTTGTTATTGTATAATTTTCCTGGTTTTTACAGCTGCATTCACGCTGGTATATTGAACTGTGCCTTTGTATATGAAAAGAAAAAAGTCAATATTAAAAACACTAATCATAAAAATAGCATGAAGAATATATTCATATATAATATATCTACAGATAGGAAACTATTATTAAGCTATGCAATAATATAATTGTACGTATAGGTACTCATATAACGAGTAAAATTTACGTAGGTACCAGATTCCATCCTAAAATAGTTAATATATAAAAATATATTTCAGACTAAAATATGGATTAATCCTGTTTCTTAGAAAGAAATTTTTAAGTTTCATTTTTAAATTAAGTATATCTATGTGTCTAAAACATTTCCTTTAATATAAATGAATTAAATGTACCTTTATACACCATATAAGTTCTTAGATGTCGTATATACATATATAATATATTATCATTATCTACATATTATGCAATGTAGATAGATTAAAATTTTGCTTTTATATCGTGGCAATAAATCTGAACACTCGAGAAGAACAGGGGGTGATTATCTTTTTTCAATAAATCGTCTTATGATCACTAACGTTTATTCACTGTTAATACGCGAGGTGAACTTCACTTTCAAGGAAAGTTCCGGTGTATTCTCTTGAAAACCTAACACGATATTTATTACCAATAAGCTTTCACCACTTTATAGTATAATATAGACAGGATATTTAGTGCAATTTCACTTCAACAGAATTTTGTATGCAGGAAGATCCAGACGATCATGTGTAACTCTATGCAGACGGTATTCTTAAGTTGTACCTGTCTAATTTCTTGATTTGAGGCGCGCGTACATTAACTTTTAAACTGTAAAAATGATTCCTCACTCAAATGCAGATGGTTCTCTTTACTTTATATATATACCTAGAATACACCTTCCTTCATTTAAGTCATTATATGGCACTAAAAGATGCAGTATTTGTTCATATTCATTGTTCACCGAAATAGATTTGTATCCATGATGCAGTGCGCCTTAATTTCTTTAAATTCGGAAGAAAAGAAAGGAAAAGAATGAGAGAGAGAGAGAGAAAGATCGGGTAATGGTTTTGTGGAAAATAAAAATTCAACTTTTGTTTCATTCTTATACTGCAGATGAAGGGTGTAAAGTGGAAAAACTAACAAAACAGAGGAAGCTCTTTCACTTACCCTTGAATGCATCGTCACTACCGAGCAATAACTCTAGTCCCTAAATTTGTTCTTCAAAAGTTATTTATTTACAAATATGTGAAGTTATAAAGTTCTTCAATTATAATCATAGTAATGAAGATAACGATTTAAGTTTTAAATTAGAATGTCTCCCATCATACCCTTTCAAAATATCAGATACTTTGAGGCGAATAATTGCCTTGAAACACATTTAATATTTTCCAGTGAAACCATTCTGAGGCTCAAAGGAAGTCAGGATAAAACTAGTTAGTTCACTAAAATATATTGCTATACTGGAGACATAACCTTGAACATATTGATATTCATAAAGTCACTCATGTAGAGATGGCGATCCGATATTTCTTAAATAATGAAAAATGACAATTGAAACTAATGTCTATAATATAGTTCGAGTGAAAGTTCTTAATTGAAAGCTTTTAGGGTAAATCGATAAAATATATTGCAATATTAATTATTTTTATCATCATACAGATAATGTCATGATTATCATAATTACCGATATTATAATATGAATTAGGATAATCTACTATTCATTTTAGTAATGCATTTCTCGTTTTGGCATATAATATCTTAATTTATTCATCGGATACATTTAAAGGATAAAATTTGTACATAAAATTTAAAAATAGAATAAATTTATTTATATAAATTAAGCAAATAAAAAAGTTAATATATAAGCTAATATATCTTAAGATGCAAAATCGTATATATCAATTTAATAATACTTAAATTGTTCATCAGGGAACCCCAAATATTTAAATAAACTTGACGAAATTTCGGGACGGAATTTCCCTATTTAACTTCAAATATTCTAATTAAAATGAATTATTTTATTTTACATGTCATCAGTAAAATTTTATTTCTATATTAACTTAATCAACTTTATGATACATACAGCCCCGCCGGAAAGAAACGTCCCAACTACTTATTTATTAAAATTTAACATGTTTTGGTCACTATTTGACCCAGAATGATTTCTCAGTTATAGTTATTGCTTTGATAGGAGCCAGCTGACTTTGAGGAAGCCTACTGATTCTGAATATTCAGATTTCATTCAATCAATCAATGGATGGTTGCCTAAAGAGGGCAGCTATCGCGTTCTCATAACAGTGAGTTAAGGAAAGAAAATTAATCAATCAATGAGTGGTTGCCCTAAAGAGGGCAGTTATCGCGTTCTCATAACAGTGGGGTAGGGGAAGTGAATCTTAGTACTTGATGGAACCACCACGAGCATCGATGACCATCTAGGCATGCCTGGGCATTGAGGAGATCAGTTGGCTATCAAATTGGCTGGGATGTCCTGCCAAACCTGTTGAACAGCTTCCCACAAGCCATTGAGCCCTTGAACAGGCATTGAGTCGACCTCACGTTGGAGGTGTGCCCACAGATTCTCAATTGGATTGAGATCTGGTGACTGTGGAGGTCAAGGCAAGACATCAATGCCATGCTCTTGCAGGAACCGTTGAGTTATTCTTGCTGTATGGCTTGTGGCATTATCCTGCTGGAAAGTTGTATGGTTGGCAGGGAGGTCTAGTGGCAAAAGATATTCCTCAAGGACACCTACATACACTTCCGCATTCACATTTCTATGGAGACAAGCTAAGGGTCGTAGCCCATCACCAGAAAATGCACCCCAGACATCCACCTAGCCACCTCCAGAATGCACAGTAGGACGCAGATGTTAGGCTTGTATTGCTGTACCAACTCTTCTACGCACATAGCGCCACTGATGGGTTTGCACGAAATGTATGGGGCTTTCATCTGAAAAGAAACAGTTTGACCACTGTTCCACTGTCCAATGTTGGTGTTGCCGTGCCCAGTTGAGCCTAATCTGGTGATGACGTTTTGTCAAGAGAGGCTTCTTGCGTGCAATTCTCCTCACTAGACCAGATGCATGGAGACAATCCTTCACAGTTGTAACTGAGACCTGGACGTTAATGTTACAAGATGTTAAGCCTCCCTAAATCAATGAATTTAGATACAGATAATGTGTATAGCATTGTTGATTACAGCTAGTGTAGGTAGACACGTAATCTGCTTGATTACATAACAAACATAAGAAGGACAGTAGAGGGAGTAGGCAAATACGATAGGTATCAAATTACTAGCTAAAGATGTACAATTAACACTCCGCATAGCATACATACAGATTTGGGCTAAAATTTGTGTTAAATAGTCATCAGACAGTTTGCAAATATTCGCCAGGATATTTAGTAGACACAATTTGATACTTAAAAAATAATACTTCAATTGAAGTGAATACACTATCTTTAAAAAAGAATTATTTCAATAAAAAAATAAGTGGGACGTTTCTTTCCGCCGGGGCTGTATAATATACTAAAAACAGTATGCACTAATTTTATGATATAAAGAAAAATAAATATTATCTATTAAATAGTTTATTTACAAATGTATACATATATTGATTGCAGGTTTTAGAATAAATGAAAAATATCTAAAATAGAATAAAATAAAATTTTAATGACGTCTTTTAAAATTACGCTTTTGTCTAATATATATATGCAAATTAGTCTTGAGTCAATATGAGAGGTATCTCTTGAGGATGAAAAAATGTTCTCAGTAAATGTGCGCGTAAAGATATAATTCAATTAGCTAAAATCCACTCCTTGCCTCCATACAAATTATTTTCGATCAAAATTAGACATTATACTGTGCTCTCCTATACGCTTACACACAATGTACACACAATGTACACACACACACATCCATAGTAGATAGAACGGGCGAATGGACAATGTTTTGGAAGGGACAAGTGACGCCCTCCTTGTTTTCCATGTAGATATTTTAATCAAATTTGGGAAACCATTTAACCCAGTTAACTACAGTCTGGTTACATTATTTTATATGTATAATGCTGTGGTTGATCAGTTGATGAAGGCGTGTATATATGTTTCTCCCTTGAACACATTGACTAAATAAATGAAATCAATAGTATAATGAAGTGTATTATATACATGCGTACATGTTCTAGAGCCTAATCTAATTAATATATACGTCAAAGGGGAGGATGTACATAAAATATAATTTGAAAAGCTACTAAAAGCAATTAAATGATTGATGAATTATTTCATCTATAGGAGTAATTCATAATAAAATATGCACCTTTTTTTTATAGTTAAGTATTGCCCTGGATAAATAAATAATGACTGAAATAGGATCATTTCAAGTTAGCTTTCAACTGTTCAAAATATAAATTATGTTTCCAATCATCAGTATAAGAGCAAAAGTGATTAATATTAAGTAGCTACATGTTCTTCTACGTATTTTATTATGCAGAAATTTTGTGTACTAAATATGCATTAATGAACTTGATTGTCATTGCTTCAAAGTTTCTTTCTACTACTAAAATGATTTGTTTCACTAGATTTAATTTATACAATAACTTGATATAATTTCCCATATTTAAGGCCAAAAAGGTTTAAAATAAAAATGTTAAATATGTATAAAATGTATTCTTTTCCAGTTTTAATAATTACAAGTATATCTCCAGAAGGAAATATACAAGCGAGCTTCTGTCGATATATTTCCTGCGTTTGGTAAAAAGATATGTCAGACAGATTATAATTATTTCATAGAGAATATATTATATGAATGCCTAATAGTCACACACTCATGGACTATATGAATTCTACTACTCATCAATTAAACCAAAAGTTGCATATATTTTTAATCTGAATTTTATTATTAATATACGTATAGTGTGGTCCGTAATTAACTGCGTTTTTTAATCAAAGAACTATATTTGAAAAATTTACACATTTAATGAAATTATTTATTAAGTGAAATAAAGTAATAAAAATAAAAATGTATAATCTTCTTTCTTATTTGTCTGGATATTCATAGATTTAAATAAATTATATAATAGTTTTTACATTTTATAAAATATCCCAAATAAATAAAACAAAATTTCCGTAATTAACTGCAAAAATTAGGCTTTTTAAATTAAACATGTATTTACATGAAATTAATACAATTTAGGATGTACAATTATTAAATAATTTACAAATAATATGCTTCTTTGTGCTTTCTATAATTTATCTATCTAATAAGTAATTTAATAAATTTAATAAATTTATAAAATATAGTTCTATGAAAAACCCAGTTAAACGAATCTATATTTAAGACTGTATGGAAATTAAATAAACGGTTCACATTTAAATATAGATGTATTGCTAATTTAATGATATATCTTTAGCGTTATGACTTTTACTAAGTATATAGTACGTGTTTAATATACAAGTATACATGTACAATTTAAGTGTAACATTTGAAACTTCAGTTTTTAAGAAATTAAAATTGAAGCCAAGTTTTGTGAAACTATCAAAATAAATCTCGTAGATAGTTTATATCAATCAATTTTTTTATATCTATACCTCTTGCTTGTGTACATACTTGAATTTCATATTAAAATATTTTTGCATATAAACTTGCGAGATAATTAGAGTTGTGTATTAATTAAAAAATGTATTTCGTAAGAAGTCGTCTCGTATAGTTATTTTAAATTTAAACTTAAATATTAAACCTTCTCTCGCATATATATTTAATGCTCAACATAAAATAATTGTATTTGATTCTAATTGTTTTGATTGACATTCATAAATTTAAACAGACGTAATATTATTAAAATTGATAATTGTTTTTTATGTGTAATATTTAAACAATATATATATACTCGTAACTATGTTTGTCAAAAATAACTGTTATAATGAAATTTTATTGTATACGAATATAATTTTTTAAATCTAACATAAATTGATAAATTGTGTCAACTTACATAGTGCAATAAATCGGGCGCATACATGCATGTATTATTAGTTTTTATAATCCTACTTATACTGTTTCTTCTCGTCAACTATATCCCTATCATAACAAAAGTATGTAAGTTTAATTTAAAAATTATTAATTAAACTTATTTCCGAGTTTTTCAACTTTTTTTATATTTGAAATACTTAATGAACAACAAAATTTAAAGAGTTATAATCTTAGTTTAAATTCAATACGATAGGATTAAGTTTGACAAAGTTTGTTGATTTGTAAATTAAATTTTAAAAGAAAATATTATATCCATTGTTTCTTCTTTAAAAATGTTACTTAATTTTATTGTCAAATTTAAATCTTAATATTGGTTTCCATCTTATATATATAAATATATAAATATATAAATATGTAAGTATACATATATACATTTGTTATCTAATATAAGAAATTATACGAGTAAATATGCATAATTATCTATACATACATTATAATATACATTTTAATTAAATATATATATATATATTATTTTATTTAATATCATACATATAATTGCAGCAGAGGATTTTTAATTTAACTAAGTAAATTACTTATTTAGAATTACTAAAAAATATATTTTGTAAAAATTATTTTAATATAAAGTATATTTGCATTAATTAAATAAGAGAATAATTATGAAATATCATTTATTATAATTATAACCGTAGAGCTTTTATTGATTTTTAATCTATAATTATGACTACATATTATATTGTGATCCTCTATAAAAAGTATTAATAATAAGTATATTATATAAATCGTATAATATATACACACACATTGAGAAAATATATTCTCATTATTAACAAAGAAATTTGATTACATATTATATATTATGATTAAATTAAGTAATTGTTATCAATAGAAGAAGGAAGGGATAGTGAAAGTAACTTATGGGAATAATATTTTAATTACAGAATAAAACAGAAAAAGAGTATGTTATTAATCTGACTAAAAATAACCTCCCAAGCATAACCGCGTTTATCTTTATCGCTCAACATCAAAGTCAATAGAAGAAATTACCCCTTAAGCAACAGCAATAAGAAATATTGAGTAGACTTCATCGTACGTAAGCACAGTGTGTAAAACCGAAGTACCTAGATTGTTATTTATCAAATCCGCCATCTGCATTAGTTATTAATGAGTTTTCAATTTTTATCTTTATAGAGACAGATGACAGAGTATTATACGTTAGTGCGTAGCGCAATATAAAATATAGGGACTTTCGGCGAATTAAAGAAGTACACTGCAGTTCACAAGCTCAGTCAAACAATAATAATTAATATACTTCTTTTCTGGATTCATTATGGGCGAGACCTAAACAGAACTAATGGTGGAAGCAGAAACTTACTGTCAGAGTAATTGTTCCCAGGGGAGGCAAGTTTCCCCGCCTGGAGTTGAGCCGTACATCTCTCGCGCATCTTCTCCGTAAGGTTACCTAGGAAACTGGCGGTAAACTCTTCAACCGTGAGAACCCGATTGTAGAGCAGAGACCGCAGCTCCTGATTCAATGCGGTGATGGCGGAGAGAGTTGTCGGTGATTTTCCTGTAGCCGAGCCTCCTTGTCCCCCATAGGACTCTTCTAGTAGGGCTCCAGCCCCTCTGTGCGGATCAAAGATGACCACTTCTAGGGAGAAAATTGTCATCACTGCACACAGGCTTATCAGGAAGAGGGAGTAGGGCCGACAGCATATCTGGTGAAGAAGGGATTTGAGGCAGTGTTTCAGCGTTGGTGGAGTAGCAGTTGTCAGGGGACAACCTCTAAGCATCTGCGCAGGGCTACGTAAACAGCAGGGTCCGTTGTGTTTCAAGTGTCACTTTAACACGGTCAGTAATGCGATAGTTGGATTCTTATTTCTGGATAGTAGCAGATTTTTAACGTAAATTTGTCAGAGAAATGTTAGTTGATCAAATGAACAATTGATGTCAGCTTCGTTACATTAGGATCGTTCTATGCAATGCATACACAGAAGTTTCCTTATGTATTTGCTGCCTGTTGCCTGCTTAGCAATGTAGCAGTATAGTTTGGTTATCCTTCTAATGAATAAATATTAGATAGTTCATAATGTGAATATTTATACATTTAGGCTTAAGAGGACTTTCAACGAGAAATTACTACTGCCGAAACGTGGTTCTATAATATTATTATTTATCCAACTTCCTCGTTCTTCAAATTATGCTAGTTGATCAATAGGAAGTATTGTAGGGAGAAGTAGTTGGCCAATAGAAATCTACTATTTATGTTTATCATTCTATAAGTTAATGCTTTTCATTCATAATTCACGTTTTTAAGGTTTACTAGTAGTCAGCTTAGATATGGATACGCAAAAAATCCTGGAATGAATGTAGGATTAATATAGTAGGTACCTTTATTTTATTTTATTTTATAAAACATTATTGAATCTCTTGGTTATCTATACATAATTGTTCAACAAAACATTTATGCATTTTAAGACATATACAATGTCCATATTGTTATTATATACATATTTGTAGATTTAGAATATATACATGTATAATATTCGATATATCTTGAATGTACATATTTGGAATGCAGAAAATACAAATAGTTTATAGAAACGTATTTATTTTAGGGGTTGATATTAATATAATAGCTAATTTATGCAAACGTTGTCAAACTTTATAAAGGATAAATTTAATGTTTAAATATTTAATTATGTAAGGTATTTATATTACTTTTTAAAGACAATATTTCAAAAGAGGTAAACTTCAATATTTATATTTGACATTCTTTTCATTAAAACACTTGAATGTAAATTTTGTATTGAAATTTAAGTAAAATATTCAATTTTTGGAAAAGTTATAAAACGTTTGTGATTTAATACATAGTTTTCTTTTTGATAATCTATTGTTATACTTTTTGAGTAGGTATTCATTTATCGATCTAACCGGTTTTTATTTTACTCAAATTAGTACTTCTTCAAATTCATGATAAACGCAGTTCCATTTGTACGAATGAGGTGATGAACTTGTAAAATCCATGAGTCGCATGCTGTTCATAATAAAAATGATCTAATTTTAATTCTTAAATCAGTTTTGTCATAATAGAGAAAGTACATATAATTTCAATTATACCTGTAAAAAAGAGTTTATATTATAAATATAAATTCTTTATTTTAAGATAAAATACTAAAAATCGAATAGGTAAATAAAACACATAATTTATAAAATATAATATGCTGAAAAAAAAACAATATTTTATTTTAAAAATATTCTTAAATAATGTCAGCATTATAAGTATCCAATTGTAAACGGAAGCGTCCAGACCGTCTAAGAATGTTCTCCACGTTGAGCAAAACTATGAGAAGTGAAAATGATGACGAAAGGATACTTAAAGGATGCTGATTTAACTGAGATTTTTGCAATGTTGCAAATTGCAAGTGTAAGTGCAAGATTACAATTATGTTTAATTTGTTTTTCAAATTACAAATTTAGATGGGTTAAACATGAGATCCCAAGTTGTGATATTTGTCAACATACTAGTTAATCAAAATTATTCCATTTTTGACATTCAACAATTAAAACTGAGCATATATTACAACAAAGCAATAATATAAAAGCCGCACATCCAAATTTGAACAGGGATAATAAAATAAGCAAAACTTTAAAAGTTATATATGGAATAGCTGCATTGATTAATCAGCTTTGACTAAAATTTAATACTATTTTAATATGATCACAAATAAATAGGATTAAGAAAAGTATTATTTTGCACATGCTTAAATATATGGAAATCGAAATAGCTAAATATAAATTTCTAAGAGAATCGGAATATCCAACACGGTATACTGCATACGTTTTTCAAGATCATCTATTTGTATATTGTTTATTTATTAATTATATTTTACATGTATAAAATATAGGATATCATAAAAAACTGTTTTTAAATACAATATATATTGCATAAAGATTTTATAACTAGGATAAAGAAATATAATAATTGAGTATATTGATCGGTTTCAACTAGTGCATACACATCAGTAATTGTGTCAAAAGTTGTGTTTCTTCTCTCGAATTCCATGTTTCTGATAACCAAGCAATCGACCATGTAAAAGTCCAGAGAGTATAGGAAGGTTATGGCAATGCTGTTATCTCCTATTCATTAAAAATTGTATTGTATTGGCTGTGACTGTGGATTGAAGTTTTCACAAATTTAATAGACCGATTAAAAAAAATTGCAGATACAAAAAAGAGCCAATTATAGGTACAAGAAGATGTCTTCAGACACATTTTCAGTTTTTCTCTCCATTCCGGAGATATTGACAGGCTTCCCCTAGAGAGGAACCAAAAATGAAACCAACTGGGGTTACAATTTGACACCTTTTAGAGACTAACTTGAAATAAATGTCATTTATACATAGTTGGCCACAACCTTTTCATATTGGAATATATTTTTTCGGTCATTGTGATATACATGTTTTACTTAAAACTTTGTTTCTAAAAATTATTCTCTGCAAAATTTTCGGACCTTTATCGATTTTCTTCGGATATAATCTGCACCTAATCTTGTAATTTTCTGTCAACTTTCACATCTTCTCTCCAACATTGATTAAGTATTTATGATTTGTTATAGCTAGCACTGGTGCCATTTTTCAAAAATTTTGCAACAAAAATTAATGTTCTCGGTTTTTAGATCTATAAGTTTAAAGAATTAATAAGCCGGTAAGAATTGGCCATCTCCCTTAAAGTTATTATAACAAAAAATGCAAGTTATGTATTTTTTGTGTGACAGATCTTATTAATTATTTATTTATGAGATAAGACAAATTATTACCGGATTTAATTTTATTATATTTTGCACTTTAGATTTCTTTCCATTTTAATTTGAACATTTTGATATAAAGTTATATTTATAAAAAAAATAATAATGAAATATGTTAGGTAATATGTATTTTCTATAAAAAATATTACGTAATATATTAGATGTGTAACACATGTACCTACCACATGTATCAGATATGTAGTTCTTACCTAAATTGAAAATTGAAAATTTCACAGTGCAATTTATTTATTTCTGCAACTGCTGAAAATGTCTTATTTTCAGACCAAGAGTATTTCTAGTATGTAGTATTTTATTAATAACAATATCTCGTCCAGGTTTATATCAAAGATATGTAAAATTTGCATAATTTTAAGGATACAAATAAAATGTGTATAACTTATTTACGAATTCTTAAGAAAACCTACATTAACTCGAGAGATTTAGCGAGTGTTGAATTTTTGGTCATTGCTTACGTTTTTAGGGGGGATTCAGAATTATGCCGTGCCTTGTATCGAGTGATTTATCGTACGTCACTAAACATTTTCTGGACAAGTACTATAGATTAAAATTTGAATTTCCGTGCCCACTTTTACTCATTTCGGGAAATTATTAATATGGTTGTCGCGATTGTATCGCGATTGACTACATATTCACTGATGAAATTTAAAAAATATTTTAGTTAAAGTTTTACACTTTAACATTTCTCTATTTAATTACGTGCTCGTCAATCGACTTCAAAATAAAATGATATTATTTGAGTGATAAAAATGTTGGTTATATGTTATGAATGCTGTGTACGTCTTGAATAAGTTTGGAATATTTTTGCGTAAACTTTTGCCACTTAGATAAATGAAATATTTTATAATTTGTTCTAAAATTAAGATTTAAAGTTGGATAATTTATGAGTTGGATTATTTTTTAATATTTAAATTAATATGTATTTATTTTTAATTTAATGCATTACTATAAAATACCAGTTTATATAATAAGTGGGATTTTGTTTAAATTTCTAACCATAAAATATGTAATTACTGTATAGATTTTTGTATATTTTAATAAAAATAAAATAGAATTGAAAAAGAATTGCGTAATTGTTTTTTTAGCGTTAAATTAGCATTTCAAAACTGCACAATATTTACTAGAGTTTATCCGGTGATCGATAAGAGCTTGTATAGAACTCGATGAACATTTATTTAATGGATATGTGTCTATATCATAATATAAATAGTATCTATCAACAATCAACGATTAAGTTAATCTAATTGGTTTGATGTCATGTTATTCTGATTTTGTTATAAACATAGTAAACAAATAAATTTATAAAGTGAAATTTGCTTTCCTATAAGGGTGTTTGCCATTAGGTAAATAAAAAATATTTTTACAGTTTTTGGTTTTCACCATAATAGAAGTTAAAATGTTAAATGTTTAATTTAACGCTTTGATGTTATTTTTTAGGAGTGTGTAAATTCAATTAATTTCGAATATAAAACACAAAAATCCCTTTTCTACATATATATCCGAGAAATCTCTACAGACTCATAATGATAGCTACTTATTTATTCAAATGGAAAAAAGCTTCAAAATATGTTGAGTAGGTATAGTGTGTTATGTTAAACTTGTGTGTAAAAATTGCTGCTTTCTGTGATACAATTTGAGGTTTTATCATACCCCAAAGAGCATTATCACATGTAGTAAGATCCGGGGTTCTGGCTGGCCAAGGAACAAGTCCGAACTTGCCTACCCAACGATCTTGGAAATTATCGGTCAAAAATTGTCGCGTTTGCATAGCTGTGTGTGCGGGAGCACCATCTTGTTGCACATGAGAAGAAAGAAGAATGCCCTTTG
>JAYRBW010074584.1:0-25459 GCA_036023295.1 Invenusta paracnida
GCATCTGAGCATGACTCACCCCACCCCTCCGCACGTTACCTTAAGTCGTGGCACACCTTCCCTACTACTTTTACATTTAAGTGTATGTTTATTTATAATACAGCTAGTAATTTTTATTCCTAACAAAGTTTTAACAGGGGATTAATTAATAATAGAATTTTTGTCCTTATATATTTACGTTATATTATGTTTGTAAAATTATCTCAAATCAATATTTATGCACAATTATGTACATCAATATATGTATGATTATAGATATTTTTATAGATACATATTATATATAGGCAAACAAATTATTTGAAATAAATGTAATAATATATACAATGAATTGCGTATATGTAAAGGTATAAAATAGGCTTAAGCAATGAGAGTATAAAAATACGTTATTTACATATCCTAATTAATATATTTTGACAAGATTAACCATACATTTCAGATAATCAAATGAAATAGTTTTGATTATTTTTGTGGTGTATTTTAATAACAATATTATTAAATGTGTATTTTAAATGTAACTAGCTTTGTTAAATAAGTTGAACTGCGGGATGTTTTTAAATAAAAATAAAAATGAAAAATTTCATTTCATTAAACACGGTATAATATATTTGCCCTTTCTTTACTATGTAATACAAGAGATTAATTACAACACGATAAGCATCAATATATAGATGAACAATCCTTGTGCTTTAATGAAATTGTAATTAGCTTTGTTCATATTTTAAACTTTAATTAAAGAATACAGTGGAATAAGTTACAAGTTTTTAATGTAAATGTCATCTTTAATACATTTATAGATATATTTTTTTCATGAATATTTTAGACGGTGCTTATTGGAGAGGTGCGTTTTTTATATCAAGAATGATTAGATGTTTATTTGGGAGTGACATTTTTGGAAATAATTGGTAATACTGGGCGTTTTTCAGAGAAAATACGGTAAATAACATATTTGTATTATATATCTATTTATTATCTATATTATCTATCTATTATACATATTTTATAAATATTGTAATATTTTATATACGTTTAATAAATAAATATTAAACGATTTGCTATGTTTAAATATTATAATTCAAAAATAACTCAATATGTATATAGTGTAATCTTTTGCGTGGGCCTATAGCTGTAGGACTTAAAAGCAAATAAATATGAAGAATATATACATATGTACGAGGTATAAATATTTAAATGTATAAATGTATAGTAATTATATTTTTACTATATAATGTTATTAGGCTCTGACAAATTTTAATATTGTATAAAAGGTAGTTCAAGTATTTTTCATTAAATATTGTACTGAACATAATTTCGTTATTTTATTTAATATTTCAATCCTTTGATAATACTATTTTGGGCACTACCATATTCCCAATGAAACTCTACATATTATATGTAAAGCACCATGAACCTATACAGATGATAAGTTGCAATCACCAATGTGTAATTAAAGAAATGAATAAATAATTCAATATATTTAAAGATTTACTATGCGCAAACTTCACTAAAGGCGGTAAAGCAATTTTAAAATGTTTAAACATACTACATATCTGTACAAATTTGATTTTTATAATGGGTCATTTATAGCTATATCATAATACACGTAATGCAGATTTTTCTAACAAAACTTTTTCCGGAAAATATACATAGAACGAAATATAATGTATGAACTAGATATTAAGAAATGTATTGTTTATTAATATTTAATGGTTTAAAAGGTAACTAAAATATGCATAACTAACAAAATATTTAGAAAACTACATTACCTACTTTTAAAAGAATTATCTAATTGGAAATTTGTTTAAAAGCCGTTCAGATAATCTTTAATATCCATAATGTATGACAATAAATTCATTTCTAAAAGTTTCAGAACAGTATTGTAAAGAAGTAAAAAAATCTCCTATTCTTCCGCTTGTTGATTTAAATATTACAACTAAAAAGGTAGGTAGGGGCTGATTCCAGTGTGGATAATGCTAATAAATATCTTGCATAAATCTTGTAAGAATAATGCTAATATGTTATACGAATCGCGAATGGATAATGCAAATATCTTATACAAATTCCGGATGGATAGTACTACTATCTTACACAAAATTAAAAAAAGATAGTAAACTCAATTTATGAAATATGTTGGATATGTAATGGACATTTAGATATCTTTAGTAGGGAACTTTATTTTTCTAATAATATCAACTATTTGAATTTGGCATTTACATAAACAAAATGGCACAGCCAAGAATAATTTGCCCTTTTATAGTTCAAAGAATACTAATTGTCTAGCTTTCCTTACACGTCTCTTGTTAGAATATGTTAGAATAGAAAAAGTAAGATTGTTTGCTTTGAGATCTAATAGATTTCCAGGGACAGAAATCTATCCCTAATTGCATTATTTTTGGTGAGAATGCGTTGGGTATACTAAGTAACATATATCTATGCAATTTGGTATATGTACCATTATGCAAGTATAAAACATATATAATGCTATATGCTTAATAAACTACGTGAACTACGTGTTTAAGCTATTGACTGCTGAATATATAACACATTTGAGTAATTATCGGTTTCAAATTTAAACCGAAAAAATGTTATATACTAAATATATATATATATGTCCTATGCAATATATATATATATATATAACTATTTTATCTTATATATTTGACTATAGGATTCTAATAATGATAAATTATATTATTATAATTTAAACGACAAAAATGAACCAAAATTACTTTTAAGATTAAACAAATACCTATTTATATGCATATAATTACAAAAATACTCCAAGAAGTTAAGACTATTTATTAGGAGCATTAATATTATGGTAATATTTAAATCCTAATATGTAAGAAATTCTTTAATATATTGTGGTTACTTTCAAAAATCCAGTTTTAATAAACACAGTACAGTACAGCTTATTTATTATTAAATATTTATACAAAATTTTATACATTACTAATTGTATTAATTTCCCTTTTTTAATATAACAAAAGTTATTAATTACAACTTTCTACATATAAATGTTACCACAATTTATTCATAAAAGTTCATTACAATTGATTAATAAATATTATCACGACTTATTCTGTTCATTTATATTTTCTGTAAAAATTATAGAGTCCTAATGATATGCGAAACTCACAGAGACGTATCCCTTCATGTACTTCCAGTAGATGGGGTAGGTGTTGACGATAGCCCAGATGCAGCAGTAGACGACGATGCCGGCAGTACACTTGTACCGAATTCGTTCCAGGCGATTCTTCTGGCGGGAAGAGTACTCCAAGAAAACAATCACTGCAGCTCGTTCCACTGATAGACTTACCTGAAACAGATCATTTTTTATTATATGTTTTATATTATCATGATTATATTTATCATAATATAATCATATTACATAATTTTTTGTGTTTTAAAAAATCATTTAGTAGGAAATAGAAAAGTAATATTAACCATGCGTTTTAGATATTTGTATATTGCAGGCGGATTATATTACTTTATAATAATAATAATAATTTAGTTCGTCTATCCTTAATGACCAAGACATCAGTTTTAGTTTCGTCGTTAGTGGATACGAATATGGCTTGTAAGTTCAATCCGTGCCTGGAACTGCCTGTCACATGTTGGGAAAACGAAGTCGGTTTCATTAATCGGCATATTACAGTTCGTTCTCATTTTCACAGCTCCCTTGAATATGCTGAGCTTTTACTATTCTGTCATTTTATATTTTGTCGTATAATATATATTTACACAGAAGACAGGCATACAATGTATTGTACAATTTTACCGCATAGTAAAAATCTCTCACTGACGGAGTATCTATTAGTCTACAAAATTGAATTTCATTTGTCTGGAGTTTAACTTAGAAGTTTTGTAAATACTTAACTTAAAACAATTAATTGTATTGAGATTAACATTTTCAGCAAGGTAAACAGACACTTTTTAAATTCTGAATAACTAAAAGGTTTAATAATTTTAACCAATTATTGGTTAAAAGGTCAATAATTGATCGAAGTCATTTTCTTAATAAAGAGTAAGATTGTTTTCAAACAAAGTACTGACATGTAATTGGATGACTTGCCTTATCCTTCAGTGATTATACATTATTTCTGGCCTGTTTAATCAACTCAATATGTCATTATCATAATGATCATATTTTCGAGATATAATATATACCTACTAAAATTTTACTATAAAATGCCAACTGCTTAAATAAAAATTTTATTTTATTTTACAGAGAACAAAATCAATTATATAATGTAGTTTTATAACACACAAATATATTGAAATATAGAAAGCTGCAAATATTTAAATTTAAATATATTTGTTTATTATTCATCGTCAAATTTTATGCAGCGAAATATGTTAAGGTTTTGCTAGCTTGGTTTATGGAGGTTCTACTATTTACATTACATTATTGATTTTAATTCAAATATAGAACAAAAGGGGGCATAAAATTGTGACTCATTAAGAATTTAAGACTCAATATGTAATTATCACAATGGTTATATTTTATCATATGCAGATATACTTAAATTTTACTATAAAATGGCGAACTATTTTTTATTTAAAAAATATCTCAAACGTTCAGATGACCGTCTTGAAAAAGTGAAATAATTCGGCAGTCTAAATAATGGATAATAGCAGTTTGATATTCATAATAGTTTTTGTTGGTTGTTTACATAAAAAATTAAACATTATTATAGATAATGACTACTCAAAAAAAGTTAGATTGCTTCAAATTTCAAAGAATTTATATCTTCTTTATTTTATAACAAAATTGAAAAGTATATACAAGCATACGCGTAAATAAACTAAAATAATATATTTCCAAATTTTAATACATGGTTTCGATTTAATGAAGTTAATGATCTAAAATCTATTAATATATAAAACTGGAGAAACCTGTGTATAAAACAAAGACTTTTTCAATCGTTGATTCACTAAAACTATAAATTATTTGTTATTTATAGAACATTAATCCAAAGATAACACAAAAGACACGCAAGACAAAAAATAGTCACGGTCTGAGATAACAAGTTGACAATTGTAGTAGAGCATGATTTGTAATAAATAATAAATGTGAACACGACAGATTCTGCTGCACTTGTTTATAAATGAATACCAATCATTGCAAATATTTCGAAAAAATAATGCCTATACCATGTGAAAAAATGTTAATATACCTTACTGTTTTTCTGTTAACTGTTAAGTCTGTCTTACTATGAATTAAGAACAAGCAGAATTCCCTGGACACATAGGCCATCTTTTGTGCTTAAGATAACTTGTTTGTCTTTGGTGCAATGACTTTTTTTCATAGTTGTGCAAAAATTATTTACTTGATTAAAAACGTTTCATTGATCGCGTTGAAAAGTTGAAAAAACAATTGTTTTAGTTTTGACTTAATTAAAAAATTTAATAGCCAGGGATTAAATTAAATCAAATTCCTTCAAGAGAATGTTAAATTCCCTTAATTTAGACGTTTATCAATACATATGTTTTTTTATTGTATTTAAACAACGTAAAACACATAGTATAAATTTGATGTAATTTTTGAGTTCCTAGAGAGCATTAAGAAAATACAATATGTAAGTAAGTAATTTTAGAGCAATTTGTGTACACGTAGCGTGAAAGTGCAAACAGCTAAACTTTATTTTAGTCTGACAAAAAAGCCTGTAAAGCTTATAATGATGTACTTAATTATTTAGGACAGACGAAGTTAAACTTGTTAAACCTTGTTAAGGTAAATTACATATTGCTTTGCTTTGGTATATATATAAATTATAATTGTTTAGTCGCCGCGAGCGGGAGGGGGGGGGGGTCCAGACCCCTCGACTCCCCTCTGGATCTGCGTCTGCGTAGGCTTAAGCTAAACTAATCGATTGATTATAGAATAAAAGTGGAATTTACCTGAAAACAGGGGGGCAGTGTCTCAGCAACAAAGTTGATGAATCGGTGGATGCGACAATGTGTGATTGTGGTAGAGTTGTCCGCCACAAGGACGTAGGCATCGCTATACATGGAGAGCAGTATCCGGAACCCGTTGAAGGAGATGTTGAACAGATCTGCCAAACAGAGAAGTAGGATCCAGAATAGAGGCCCCCGAAGCAGGCTACGTCTGCTGAGAAGGTACACACTTGTGAGGAGACAGCCACAGCAGCCCTGCAGATAGATTGGTCCGTAGATCGGGATGATGATGTAGTTGTTGATGATGTCCAGTGGGCTTGCAGATCCTGTGGTGTTCATATCGCTTGCCTGTCTGGGGTTTGTGGCACTGAAGGAATATATATATACGAGATGGTTTTAATAAGTTCTTGGACTCGATATCATAACAATGCCCTACACATATAATCTATGTATTTTTATGAACAATCATCTAAGATATTGGTGAAAATGTCAAGTCGATGCATGGATACCTTCAAAATTCAAATTTAGAAAACATAACTCAAAATGCAGCTAAAAACATTACAGAAAGGTAAATTTTACCCCAGAATGTCAAAGTGTAATTTTATCCAAAGAGATTTGATGAGATGTAAAAATGCGGTGACTGTCAAAGACAATACATTGTAAATTTATAAAGTTCATAGTGAAATTTTATTTCAAATAAATCACTCATTATTAAAAATTACACCTTTTGAAATTTTGGGGTAAAATTTACCTTTTATGTCATGTTTCTAGCGACAATTTGATTTTGAATTTCTATATTCGAATTATGAAGGTATCCGTGGAGATATCGACTTGATATTATGTGTTTAGTATTGCTTTGATATCGAAAGTGAAAAATTATTGAAGCCCTGTTGTACATTTTGCGATCAAGTTGACGTTCTTTTAAAGACTTTTTACTGAAGCAAACAAATACAGAAATTACTTGTATAGGAATAAAGTGTAAGATGCAACTTGTCTATTATTTATGTACTTCGAAGGGAGTTATTTTATCAGCCTACCCTATTCAAATGATTATTTCAACTGTGTATTACCACTAGACTAGAAAAGGTGTTTTAATTTATCTGGAACAAAATTATGTTCCATTTTGAGAGAATAATGAATCATTCTGTAAGCAAGATTTTAGTTTATGAAAGTTAACTATAAACCGTCATATACTTCTCATCTTTATAATTGCATATAGCTCTATGTATTATATATTAACTAAAACAATTATTATGAATTTTCTTTATAGAACATTTTAATTTTTTTAACTTCTTATATTTAATCATCATTGAAACGGAAATGGTCCTTATATGCTGCATTTACACGGTTCAATTGTTTTCGACTTCAATAAATATACTTTATTACTTCATTGAAAAGACTTCAATACTATACAAAATAGGTTCTTACATTATTTCTTTGTGAATATTTAAAAAGAAGTTAAAAGTGCGTTAACACAAAAATAATTTGCTTCTATTCGACTTTTGATTTTAGTCAAAATTAATCGAAACGTTTCATTTTAGTCGAATCAAAAGAGAAGACCATGTTCTATTTCTCATTCGATTTTTTAAATGATGTCAATTACATAATATTTGCTTTAAATACATGTAGTGTATATGTATTGCTGTATATCTGTAGTATACATAAATTGTATATTTATTCGACACATCGTACTTTATTGCAAAACAAATAGTTTTAATGCTAAATGTAAATAGGGTGTGATGTATTGGATCACTGTCTTCTAGTTTTATTTTTAAATTATAAATATAGTGAACACAGCGCTAATACCTTTCTTCTTTTTATTTTTAATTGTAAAAAATTAAATTATTAAAAAAATCCTCACAAGTCGAAGCAACATAACATACATAGTGTGAATGCTTCTTTTGATTCTAATAATCGAAATAAAGTCTAATCGAAGAAAAAAATCGAACTGTGTGGACGCAGCATAATTCGTTATTTTATGACCTAAAATAAGAGTACCTATTGATTTAATAACTAGTTTTACATTTTCCATTGTAAACATTTGTAACTATTACCTAACTAAATATTTACAATAGTTGTTTGGGTATGATCAGTAAAACAATAAAGGAAGACAAATTGAAAGCGATAAACGCATAGAATATATGTAGATATAAGACATGTAGATATCTGAATGAAATCTTCCTTTACTCATATCATGCTTTTACTCAAATGTTTAAACTATTCTATCATTACAAGGTGAATTGCGATAACGCTTTAGTCGGGATATAATATTCCATCTTTATTAATTAGTCGCCATTGGCTTAAACTAATCAACTGATGATTTTCTCAATGCTGCAGTGCAAATCAGTTTGTTAAAGCCAGGTATGTACCAGTACGTACCGGGGTTCGAACTTGCTACCTTCGGGTTTGAAGGCAGGAGCTCTACCCACTTGACTCTCCTTAAAACTTTAACTATAAGATTGCATTCTTATCTGCTGAGTATGTAGCTGGCTTGCTACACACATACATTGATATTACGCCACATTTTATATAAAATTTATAAAATTTTATTCCATTATTATTTCTACAACTTGTCAAAATATAATAATCAGTATATATTTAATGTATCATATTGCAAAAGCCTGGAAGCGAAAAAATAAAAGATTAAAATAGTTCTATCATTTATTCATCAAGAAACCATTTCTATGAATGTTTCTTGAAAATATAGAACATATATACTATACAAAATATATGTTTTACACTATTTCTTTGTGAATATTTATGTCTGAGAAGTATTACTTACATAGAATAATGTTGGTCAAATAATAAGTAGATTGTGGCAAAAAGTAATTGTATGGAAATGTCTACTAAAATAATTGCATTATATAATAAAAATTATTGACTAGTTCTTAGATTTAATTTCCCGACATATTTAATTCCCTGGAAATGCTTAACATATAAACGAAATTATTTGTTATTATCAAGACAAATTGCAATCTCAGAATTCAACAGAGCGTAAAAATCAGATATTTTGCTTTTAGTAAAATCATTCTCGCTCATTTTCAAAACGATCAATTTTTTGATCCCTTGAATTTCGATTACTCCTGTTTTAACTAATTCCCATGGATGCGCTAATGCTTTTGCTGAGATTTTATGGTTAGAAAAATGAGTCTTTAATGTGATATGATAAATTATACGGGGAAATATTACACGAAATATCTTACTATGAGGGTTATTAAGTATATATTCCTTTTCTAAATAATATATTCCCCAACATAAAAATAATCTCCTCAGTAAACTCGATAATGATGACACGAGAAAAACTTCCACAGACATCGATTATAAAATACTGAGGATTATTATTTAGGCACTTCATGTCGTAATGCAGCAAAAATGTTTCAGTATTGCAATGCAATTAGTCTTTTGGACTATGGTGCACATGTAACACAGAAGAGGAGATTATGGTGACAGAGTAATCATTTATGTATGATGTAGTGAACATTCAATGTTGTATCTCAAACAGTGGGGAAAAAAGACCAGAAATTATAAATACATCACTTGTAATATATATTTAAAAAAATGATATATTTATCGAATATCCAAGATTAGTGAGTTATTTACAAAAAATGTTCATGAAAGAAATTTTATTATTATCTCATTATTGCTGGAATTAACTGTATAATAGAATTAACTGTCAAAATAATGTAAATGTAAAATAAAGATTTTAAGTGTTTTATTGGAAATATAAATTGTATATATTTCGAGCATTTGTTCACAATAAAAATAATTTACAAGTGTAATTGTGCCGTTGTATCTTGCGCATTTAAAATACATATTAAATTTAATTGTTTTCAGTAATGGACAAAGAAATCAGTTTATTCGGAACTGTCTAAAGTTTTATTTAAGACCATTACATCTAGTTATACATATATTAGTAAATACAAATGTTTGACAATATTACACACAACAAAATGTAATATTTGTTTTAAGTGTTGTACGAGTAATTGCATTTTCACGACAAAGTATGTACTATTAAATTTGATGTACTTTGATTCTTTAGCTAACAACAGTACTTATAAACTTATATTAATGGAAAATATTTCCAGAAATTCATAGTTTGAAATTAGAATTGTTAAAAATTTGAAGAGCGGAAATGAAACATTCCATGTTTGTCCCAATCGCTGTACAACAATCGGAATTTCCGTTAGAAATTCAGCATTATGAGAATAAAAATGTAACCATGGAATTTTTCTTTATTTTATTCATAAAAAATAATGCACTGTTTTCCCTAAACTCATTAACCTTTTAAAACTTTTTTTTATCAGGAATATTAAATTTTTTCTTAAATTGTCTCTCTAAAAATAATCCAAATTCATTCTAAAATTTGATTTTTATTTCCTTGCATTCTATAAATTTTGATAATAATACTTTGATATTCTTCCGAAATGACCATGAAATGAGTTGTGGAATTATCTTTCAATGTTTATCAATTAAATGTAAACGCTGGTATTATTTGTTGAAATAGCTGCATTGCCTCTTAGTATTTATATTTGCAAAGATTATAGCTTTAACCATTTGTGTTTACTTTACTAGTATTGTATCATCATTGTATCATATTTAACTATGATTGATAAATTTTCCTAAATTTCAATATTTAAGTAAAATAAATATTTACACTAAATTGATAAAAAGTACATTACCATAACATAATTTAATAATATACTTTCTTAATGAGATGTAACATTAACAACTCCTATCCTAATATTCTGTTTACAGATCTCAGTAACGAAAGCGTTCAGATTATAAATAGAGTTTTCTATTTAAAACATAAAAACAAATACATACTGTAATCTATATTGAAATAAAAAAAGTTGTGAACTCACTTTAAGGATATAAATATATATATTTTTAAATACACGAAAATGTTTCTATATAGTTTTGTCAATCTATAAACTAACAATCTATAAATAAGGACGGTATTTATATTTGTAAAAATATAATAAATTATAAAACAATAATTACGTAAAAGCAAATAATAAAACGCAATATGGAATGCTAACAGATAGATACATTGCGCTATACGTAGAGCATGGAATAATTATTACTCTATGGTGTAGAGTGTACAAAAAACCGATTAAGATAAGAAAAGTGAGGTCCCATAACAACGGTTAATTAAGTGGTTCAAATGTTTCTTTGTTTCTTTATGTATAGAGACTCAGTAGCTAATCTGGTGTTGGTGTGTCTGTTCATGGATAGTATAGTTCAAACAAAATAATGTAAAACGTTATTAGCATGATTAGTAAGATGTATATAAGCAAAAGAATTATTACAAGTAGCATGTTGAGTAATTCTGCATTTAATGATGCGATGAGTCTCATGGTCTATATACACCTTATTACACAGCCTACTATATTATAAACAAAATATTTGGTTTCTCTTAACGACCATCCAAGAGATTTTTCTATGATCTAAATAATAAAATATTTTTCATGAAAACCAATCTATTAGCGAGTTTAATAATATTGATATTTGGTATTCCTTTAAAATAAAGAATTTTGAGATAAGTAATGGATGGGTTCAATGTGAGTAGAAAGCCTGGCAGAGTTATGGCAAAGAGTATTGTTAATGTATGTTTTTGTGTTAAATCCATTACTTATCTCAAAATTTCTAATGAAGCAAAAAATGTCAATATTAGTAGACTAAAAGATAAAAAGTTAGACATCTATGACAAAAATTGTCTTATTTACATTATTGAGAAATCTCTTGGATGGTCGTTTAGAGAAACTCGAGAATCGCAATGCTGCCCTATTATTGTATTTCCTGTAAAACTGCTGTACACCCATTCAAGAGTTAAACCACATTTTTGTTTATAAAATAGTATTCTGTATATTAAGTGTATATAGACCAGTAGTGTATCATAGCACTATTAAATGCAAAATTATTAAATACGCTACTTGTAATAATTTATTTGTTTATAAGCATCTTGCTAATCATGGTAATAATGCTTTACATTATTTTGTTTGAACTATAATATCCATGAACAGACACACCAACATCTGCTTAGCTACTGAGTTTCTTTACATAAAGAAATATTCGATCCACCTAATTAACGGTTGTGATGGGACTTCACTAATTTTCATATCTTAATCGGTTTTTCCGTATACACTCTGCACCATAGCCAATTGTATCTAACTGTTAGAGTCCCATATTGCATTTTATTATCTACTTTTACGTAATGGAATTCTTTGTTTGTAAATTATTATGTTATCATATATATACTTACTCTTAGATTGTTAGTTTTTAGGTTGACAAAGCTGTATAACGAAACGTCCCGAGTATTTAAAAGATGTATATTTATACCTTTAAAGCGAGAGGTAATTTTTATTTTAACTTTTAATATATTGTATAGTAAAGGGTATGGCAGAATTAAAACGTTTACTGGAATTTGTTGAAAATTGTGCATAAAAATAAAAATATGTTATAGAGTAATCTCAAATTAAATTAAATATTTACTATTAACAGTAAATATTTCATATCTTAATACGAATTTCCACAGCATTAGCTTATCTAAAAGACTATTTAGGTTTATTTAGATTCCTATTTTTATTATATTTTCTTTAAGTTGGTACACATCACTATTTTTTTCATTTAAAATTGATGAACGTTAAATGGTTTTATTAATTTAACATCTACTTTTAAGATCGCAAAGATTTAATAATGAACTCCCATTAGATTAAAATAGTTATTAACTCAAGAAAAATCAATCAATATTACATATCCTCAAAATATAATCTATGACTTGAAAAAGTAATAAGTTATGTCGGAAGAACAATCATAATAGTCATTTAGCAATAATATCTTACGTATTGACGTTGTTAACTGTCAATTTGTTTATTAAAACGTGAATTTATAAGAAAGATTAGAATTTCTCAGTTGAAAATAAAATTAGAATAATTTATTTTTGTTTAAAATTAGAATTACTCGAATAAAATATACACTTTATGGATTACATTCATTTAGAATTATTTTAATAGTAAATCTGCACATATTAAGAAGATATACCTATTAATTCATGCATAAATATAGATAATTAAAATATAAATAATAATAAACTTAATAAATATAATATATAAAATGATAATGAGAATAATGTTAATTTATATGTAATAAAAATACGAAAATATGTTGTTAAAATATAAAAAATATACTTTTTACATATTCCGAATTTAAAAATCAAGGCGCGATATTTTTCCTACAAATAAAATGATAAATAAGGATAAAATGTTACTCATAATAATGAGTAAATCGGAAATCATGATCAATATTAATATTAATATTAAAAATTACTAGTTCTATCATTCTTTTTGGCACATAGTGTATCCAGATATATTGAATTAGTAATGTAATTCAATGATTTATATACCTAAAAACTAGAAATAACGACAATACATAAAAAAAATAACTGCGTTCTGTCTAGAAGTTCCTAAAGAGGTAGCATTCAGAGAAGAATATTATGCAGAAAGATGTTCAGGATCATATTCTTGACACTGCAGTTGTAATGGTTTATAAACTAATAAATTAAATTACTGCTTAAAACTGAATATGGAATGCTTCTATGTTTCAATATATATGTTTGTTCGTTTGTACATGTACTATTTAAAAATTAATTTTAAATATATTTAAAAATTAATAATAATAATAATTAATATTATTATTATTATATATTTATACAGCACTTAAATATTGTACACAATGTCTTCAGCGCTTAGCGGTATACATGCATATAATACATAAATAATGGATGGGCTACGACAGGTAGCATATTACATGCTGATAGTGAAAAGGTATGTTTTAAGTTTAGATTTATAAACATTAAAGTCTTGGATTAATCTAATTCCTGGTGGTAGATTGTTCCATAGAGATGGCACAGCAACCGAGAAAGCGCAGTAACCAGTCCTCCGTTGGTTGGAATGTTTGTGGATAAGGGTGATTTCGGAAGATTGCCTCGCTATGCGACCAGTTGTCTTGATAGTGACCAACTCCTTAAAGTAAGGTGGACCAGTTTTGTAAATCGCTTTGTGGGCGAACATTAGCAGTTTAAAAAGTATTCGTGGCATTTAACTACATATATGTACAATTACATTTTTTTTAACATCCGTGTCATACTGATTCGGAAAATTAAATTGTTATTAAAAATGTGTCATAATGACGCTATTATAAATTCTGATGAAACAGGTAATTTCAATGGCGCCAAATTCTCATGACACATATTATTTACGTATGATTGTAAATTAAAATAGGGTTTCGAAAGTGTGTCACGACACTATTAAACATTCTGATGACACAGGCATGTTTCTAAATTTTAATTCTCATGACAGGTTTATTATACAATACGCTTCAAATAACAACAGAAAATATGGTGGTATGCAGAAGATTATATTATTATTACAGAGTAAAATTTGATAGATACAATATAATTGTTGTATATTTGTATTAATAGTTTGTATAGTTGTATTAACAGTAACAATATGAATGTTAAAGCTCAACTAATTTCTTATAACTTGCAATAACTTTATTAATAAGAATGGTTATCGGTTCTATGTACAACTGCATCATAATGTGCAAAAAGCTTTGTAAATATGTAAAATTCTTCTCGGAACTTTTAGGTTAAAAATTTTAAAATTGAACAAAGCACGCAGAGCGTTAGTCTCGGTTAAAATTTCGTTTTCAAGATTTCGCCCTCAACCTATCGCCCTCCTTATACTGTTAGTCAATTAAAACTAAGATGTAGATTTATGGTTTTACTTATATATTATACTGTGCTTATTTGTGTTGGGATGATACAAATTTAATGTTGCGTTAACTGTGTAATTACTCTCTTACATGATTGTTTTATACCCTAAATAAAATACATCAACTGGCGACGAGAAGTAGAATAATGAACTCGCTACCGAAACTGCAAATCCCTTTACCTGAAATTTTTTAACAGCCTGCCGACCCGCGCGTCCGATGGATTAATTGGAAGACACAGTTGGACAATTTTTCATGCTGACCAACCTGACGCTTCTAAATAAAAGAGAGCCAGCTTAGTGACACCGCAAAAAACGCCTATATATCCTCTCTCCTATGTAGTGAAGGCTCCAGGGTGCTTCTAGGACACCGCGTTGCAGCGCAGGCGTCTACACTCGACTACGAAGAGTTCTCAAAACAAGAACAGCTCCTCTTCGACCGACCTACTATCCCCGTTCGAGCGGAGTACGAGTTCCGCAATCGGAAGCAAGGTGCGTTGGAATCAGTGACTGAGTATCTAACTGCATTACGTACACTATCAAATGCCATCGGCCGATGGATGAAAAAACCACAATCTGGCGATGTAGCTCGCAATCGAATGCTACGCCCTACGAACACATGAAAAACTACTAACCGAGACTGTTGTAGACTCGTTTTACTCAAATAATGCAAGCCGATGAATCCACCCAGATGTCTACAGTGGCCCTACACAACGACACGCGGGTATCATGATATCATCTCCGCCTTCAACATGCAAATTTTCAGTGGTGACTTATCAGTGAAAACAGTAATGGTAAAATCCGGACCTACACCGTTACTGCCCGTACTTGTAAACTACCCCGAGCTCACAAAGAACACTATAGGTAAATTTCCCGACTACGTACACACCATCTCCTTGAAAGCAGACATCCAAGCTACGTTCTATCCTAGCTCACTAGTGTGACCTGGTTACCTAAACAATAAATCGACAAAATGACTGAACAAGGAATCTAGGCACCAATACAGAAATCTTTGTTTCAACACGCTGTGGTCATCGTGAACAAAACTGACGGGGTTGTCCGTATACAGTACTGCCACACGTGCGTGAAAGATATAATATCATGCGTGAATAAAAAATAGGAATGCCTACCAAACACGTCTGCAGAGACAATGGATAGAGGATGAGGAAAAGCAAAAGGAAATGGAACGAATCAAGGAAATAAAGAAACGATTGGAAAAAGCAAAGACCAATGAAGCTGAGACTGCCGCGATAGCTCAACGAGAGGAGTCTGAATAAAAACAAGGAATTGTTGCAGCAGCGTGAAAAGGATCTCAAAGGCATGTTGCAAACATATCAAGCTGAAATGGGGAAGTTAGATATGCAGCGGCAGAAGGTAGAGTCGTGAAGAAGAAAGAACATGTTTTGAAACGTGCCATTAACAAGACAGTTACATGTGGCAAAGAAGCAACTAACTGAATGATCTTTGCTTTTGCGAACTGTGCTTTTAATGATTTTATAAGCTACTAATTGTGTTTAGCTGATTATCTCTATTTTATGTAAAAGATAATATATGTATTTTTTGTACTACTATTGTATTGTGTAATAATAAAGCTTTGTTAATTTGAATATAATTTATTAATATGCGTGAAATTCAAGGTGATGCGTGCAAATTTCTAGTGGCAGCACTGCGTATAACAAGTGATCTCTCACCACTTAACCTGTTTGTACTGCCGGATAGACATCCACTCTCACTAGAGGTGGTGGCCAGCTAGAAGTGGTATTTTAGTAATTTAGGGTGCCTGATTATAAATGACTCATTTTATTCAGTCATTCATAATGACCTAGATGCTATGATAAAACATGGACACCTTAATAATAGTATCACTAGTAGTACACTAACCAAACATAGTTTCCGGTCCAGATACTATTATTAAGGTGTCTATGGATAAAAGCATGTCATAATGATGCATTAAATATAAGATATCATGAGACAGATATTAAATGTGCCATTAGTGATATGGGGGGGGATATTGAACATTCAGTCACACCACACCACCTTCAAAATTCCTGGAAAAGTCTCGTAAACATTAAATAAATATTTACTTTATAATATAAAGTTTTACTTAAAGTGTGTCATAATGACTTGTTTCATCAGACAAATTATAAATGTGCCATTAAGGATATGGGGGGGGGGGGGGGATATTGAACATTCAGTCACACCACCTTCGAAATTCCTGGAAAAGTCCCGTAAACATTAAATAAATATTTACTTTATAATATAAAATTTTACTTAAAGTGTGTCATCAGACAAATATTAAATGTGTCATTAGTTGCGTCAAAAGCAAAAAACAATTCACAATGACATGGTTAAAAGCTTTGACACATCTATTGACACGGATATTTTTATCAGTGATAGCAACATATATGTATGTACAATTAGCAACATACATGTACAAATAAACTACATATATATTACTTTAGACACATATGTGTAAATTAAGTACATGTATGTATGTATATTTAGGTACATATATTATGTACAAATTAATTACATATTATATGTGCAATTAGTTTCATATATGTAAACTTTATCTACATACATGTAAAAATTAATGACATGTATGTAAAATTAAGTATCATATATGTATAAAATGACTGAATTTCGTTTTGAACCCTTTCGTCTGCCATAGTAAACTGCTACACTGCAACTAGTTAGTACTATATATACAGTGGAACACTAGTGAGGAGGGGTGTGCTGCCCTGCTACATCTAAGTGAAGCCTACATATTATAGATAGATAGCTTCTCATACGGTTAATAGAAATATGCAAATTAGATGGGATGTTTGATAGACAACAATACGTAGTGCATGCAATAGAGGCCCAACATGATTTAAAAATAAAAGAGACATACACAAAAAATTCAAGAAATGAATGTGAATATTGTGTAGTAGATCGCATATTTATGCATACAGAGAATTTTATTTACAGATTATGCGCCTGTTAAAATTAGGGTACATCACTAATTAAAATTACTAACCATTGATAAAACAGAATTTATTTAGTTCGCCGAATCAGTCTTATCGTGTAGAAACACATTTCCAGTTCGTCGAAAGAAATTGCTCGTTACCTACATAATATAAGGAAAAAACGACTGTTCTGTGAATCAAGGCAACTCGAATTTTTATTCAGAACAGAAGACGTCAGTTGAAGTAGTATAGTTTAGTTTTTTCTGAGCTTAGTAAAACTGATATTCAGTACGAATATCTACTGGTCGTATTAATTTGCCATAAGTAGAATAATTGCTGTTCTGAAACTGTTATTTAGTCATACTGCAACTACAGTTAGAAGTTTTATACTATTTGAGCAATTGGATATGGGTGTCTTTGGGAGATTTAAGTTAAGCCACAAGTATCATATTAGTCACATCCTTTATTTGGTATCAATCAATAGAAACGTAATATTAAAACGAACGTTATATAACTACTCTTAGTAAGCAGTTTTACATTTACCCATTATTTGTTCCTTTTTATTTAACGTAGCAATGTGGGTTTTTATTTTTATTATGAAAAATTCCAACATAAAATGCCTTCCTATTTAGTTACTTATATGCATATACACTAATCACATCAGAAATATCCATCTTACAAAAGCTAAATATAAATAGTTTTATATTGTTTAAAATGCAATAATATTCATTCCTTTTTATTGTATTTTACTTATATTAATCATAGTTTTGTTATTTTTAGATTATTATTACAGAATTCGTATAGTATCTTTCGTCATTTTAACGTGTATTTAGTTGGAAATGAAATACTACAAAATCTCAAACAAAAGAAAGCTTTTGTGAAAAATTACTAATTTTGAAAAAACGGAGTTTGATTTTGTTATCCATTTCAGTAACGTTAAAATGTATATCTATTTTATTATGCTGTCAACTTTTAACCAATCAATGTTATCTTCTAGAATTGTATTTCATATTTTAAGATGGTCATTCGGTGTGGTGATTTGGGAAATATACTCTCTCGGGCAAGCACCATACGCGGAATTCAGTTTGAGACATATCAGTGAACTGGTCAGAAATGGTTATCGTATGCCGGACCCTCAATTGATCACATCTGAAATGTAAGACAGAAATTGTTTTTAAAAGATAATATGAGTTTCAAAATAGAGTTTCATTTATTAAAAGTTATTTATATCAATCACGTGAGTAATTTCTATTCACTGGTTCCTTTGTGTGAATTATACTTTTTAGAATTAATGTTATCTGTCATTTCCTAAGCCTGTAACTTGCTGGTGCAAACCGATTTCTGCTCTCTAAGCCTGGTAATTATCAGTTTGGTGCATACCATCCCACCCATTATGTCAAAAATAAACGGAATATTTTCATACTAAATTGCACACATATCTACACATTATTATGTATATTGGATATACATACATGATGACCTAACCTAGATCAATACTCTTAAGTGCGTCACAGTTGAGCAGTCACGTACTATTAATAGATAGGGCTCTAAAATATACAGAAATTCGTAATCGTCACGGAATTCCGGAAACAAAGAAGCTGATTTTTTAAGCAATATTCTCAATACTGAGCTTGACTCCAATTTCAAGGCCGCTTGGGCATTTCTAAACCAAATGTTCAATATTTCCGAGTCCTATTAAAATTGGATTTAGATTTAAAACAAAATAAAAAAACGATTAATAAATCCTCGTGGCATTTTAAAGAATTACATTGTCATTTCGAAAATCTTCATTAACTATGTCGAGAGCCGCCTTAACTTAAAAACACCCTATTTCGCAACAAAAAAATCTCTAACAATAACCCAGGTAAAGAAGTGAAAAATATTAACTCACCTTAGTTTTTAACGTTTTCGACATTGAGAAAACATGTAAACCAGATTTTTTAAATATTGGATATCTAAAGCAGCCTCCTCTATTCTATTAACAAACCACCGTTCTCTTGTAAATAAATTTAATAAACTTTCCGTTTTATTATCCAAACTTAAACCTAGCATTAGTGAGACTTGGTTCAACCCCTCGATGTATAGTAGTTTTTTCGACATGCCAAACTATAGCCCTTATCGTATCAATCGCGACGAACACAAAAGAGGTGGTATTACTGTCTGGATTTGTCACAAATCTCTATACCAAACGTTTGGCATTTAATAAACCACCAGAAATAGCTGTATTATTTTATTCTTATTAACAATAAGTTTATCCTATGTGCCTGCTATATTCATACAAGGTGTCCGCGACATGGAAAACCGCGAAGGGTGAAAATAACGGGGGAAAACTTGGAATTGCAATAAATAGTAAATCAGGGTGCCCACACTCCGGGAAAAACATGGAAAACTCCTGGATATTATTGATCACAGTATAAATTTTTATTTTTAAATCTTAATTTTATTAAGACAGCACAACTAGTGGCTAAAAATGTTGTGCTTCATGCAATTATTTTAATAAAAATAATAGAAGATAAACTTATCGAATAATTTTTCTTTTTTTTGTAAATTGTAAGTATTATTGCTAAGCACAACTATTAGGTTGCAGAAACATAGGCACCTCTGGCATGCTAAGCGTGTTTTATTTATATGACCAAGTATCAAAAAGTATGTTGGGTATTTATCCAGAGATCCAAAAAAGAACCAAAATCAGCTTTCTACACATCTCTAAAGCTGCTTGTGCAGATATGTTAACTTGTGCTAAGCTTGAGTTCTTTTTGTTTCTGGCTAAGCATTCTTCCTTAAGCACCCTTCCTTACACGTTTCCAAACTGACTCTCCAATTATACCATTCTTATATAAAAACCTTACTGATCTCTTGACAAACTTACTCAATCGTTTCATAAAATCAACTGTTATGGAACAGAAGATATCTTCTAATGATCTAATGACTATTGATCCCTCTGATCCCTCACTTTACAAGGATGTGATGACCATTGATATTGGGTTTGCTTGCCAGAAATCAGTCACAGATTTGCAACATAAGAAGTTGGTTAGTTAACTCAATATAGTACAATCCAAAAAGGATTGCAAATCATACTTATCTTCGGTGACATTAAAATAATGAAGAAGTCTCCCGTTAAGTATCCTCGGGTTAAATTTCTCTCGTCTCTTGATCCAAACAACATAGTCACACAAAATGTAGCATCGTCAAATTTCTCAAAACTGTTGGAGAAGTGTGCGATAAATTAGCTGCCTCATGCAATGGTTTTGTTTTAGACATGAAAGTGAACCACACTGCTGATTTCTTCAATTTTTATTCAGACAACAATCGAGTTGATACTTTTCTTTTACAATATGAAGAAAGTAAATATGGAAAACTATTCGATCTTTTACTAACCTCACTCTTACTCCAAAATTAAAAAATCATGTTAGATCTGCACGAACTCGATACAATCAATATCTGGAATATATGAAACAAAGGACCAAAGATCAATGCTACCCAAATAAACGTAAGTTTGTTGTTGAAGTGATTGCCACTGAAGAAATTAAAGTATTGAAAGTACAATTGGTATTATTGCAATGGAAGCAAATGAATTGGCAAATGATTCCGAGAAAAGGGAAGATTTCAATTTGCTTTCAAAATAAAATGCACTGGGAAATAAAAAGAAGGATAAATCTGATGAAGTGTCTCAAATTCTTAAAAATTTCACAAATCTGAATGAATCTCTCAACCACTTGGACTAAATTATGTTTAACTGTTTAGAAACTTATATATGCGTATTATATATTTTTTAAATAATTATTTATGTTTAACCATTGTATTTTAAAACTATTGTAAGATTGTATTTAAAAATAAAGTGGGTGAAACGGTTGGCTACGAAGTAAACAGCTATTATTAAAGCACTAATATATGTAAATATTGTTTGTAAAAAACAGCTTTCAAATACTTCTTGAAGTGCAATAAGTAAGATGCTGTTGGCCTTGAAGGGGAGGAGGAGGCCATTAAAAAAATATATATGTTTGTATTTATTGCATAAATATTTATGCATATTATTTGAGCGTATATGATTGGTCAATGATTGGTCAATTATCAGACTGAAGAACTTAAAAAGGAGGCAGAAGAGAACTATGCGTATAATTTGTTCTAACAACACTTACCAAGAAGCAATGTAAGTAACTGAGTGGGAAGAGCTGCATGCATGAAGACAAAAGCGGATGTTCAGATTCTTTGACAGTATATCTTCTCCAATAAGCTACTTGTATTACGTGGATCTCATGAGGGACCAAATGAACAGTACAATCTGAGAGAGCGTAGACGGTTTTTGTTTAGATGCCGTACTAAGAGGTATGCCAATTATAGTCTTCTTCCCTATGGTGCAAGATTCTATCATTGTTAGTTTGTCTTGTTTTCTTATCTTGTCTGGTGGCACGTGTGTGTGGTGCATTTTCCTGTAATATCTTTGTTATACTGTTAGTCTATATTTTTTGTATTTTCGTGACAAAAACCTGTAATCTGGATTTCAATAAAGTTACTTACATAGTTTCTTGCTGATGAATTACTTGTCGCTAAACTGCATTTTTCAAATCGGTATAATTGTTTTTTTATCATTTATGCGTAAATTTCAAACAGTTACTCCGTTATTCCACTGTTATGAGAATTTATGGAAAGTATTATTTTTTCTTTATTGAGTCGGTTTGTAAAATGTTTGTATGTAAATTCTGTGATAAAAATCTAAAAAAGCCAGATGTTGACTTTGCTGCGAAGAATGCCAAACAACTTAATGAAAAGAAAAGCGTTTTATAAAGACAGCAAACTATTTTTGTTAAATGCAAAGAAAAACTTGGTAGGTCCCCTGTTAATTAGGAATTTGTCGAGCTTGTCATCAACCATTCTCAAAAAGAAATCGTCTGTTTCTACTAGACGTTTTGAGAAATGTTAAAAATATTCATTAAATGCAAACGTATGTCAACTAAATGTGCCGATAGAGCAAAATCGGATTTTTTGACAATGCTGTCTGCAGTTATATTAAAGAATAAATTAATTTCGCCTGGATAGATTTTACGTTATCTCCTTGTAAGCAAATATGATGACAGAACCTTGTAGTTTGTGATTTAAAGGGTTATATCGTATGTGCTTATATCGTATCGTGTATAAATTCCTGTGTGAAAAGTGGTTTCTTAGTTATTGGTAAGGTTCTTTCGGACAATATGAGCTGTTATTTCTGATATCTTAAAGAATAGTCTACGATGCGTTTAAATGTACTGAAATCAATTGAATAATCAGTTGACTCCCAAATTGTTGACATCAGTGCGTTCTGGGAAGGTCGCTTTAGAGGAATCACAGTCAGCAGATCGTATTGGAAATATTATGAAGGCTGAAGACCACTTGATAGTTATTATTTATACATATTATTATTATTTGCGTCATTTTAAATTAGATTTTGATCTACTTGACCGCTTGATAATTAATAATATTACATATTATTATTATTTTCGTAATTTTAGATTAGAATTCAACTGTTCCATTTGTTATGTGAATAAATTCGTATCAATATTGTTTCACTTAAATGCTTCTTGAATTAAATACCCGCGCGTCAGGGAATTTCTGGAATGTCAGGAATTTTTTTTTTTTTTTAGTAAAATGTCAGGGAAAAAGAGTAATTTTGAAAAATGTCAGGGAATATGGTTATTTTATCAAATTTCATATTTTCTGGAAGCACTTTTTTGTAAATGTCAATTATTTCTGTTTTACTTACATCATTATTATGCTATGAAAGAAGAATTACCAGTCACTCCATGAGCAAGAAGCATATTGAGTCAACTCAAACGGAAAAAGGCAAAAAGATTCTTCCTACATTAATTGTATTGTTCTGAGCCATCTTCTAGCACATCAGCAACTCCAGCTGTTTCACAGAATGAGATTCTTAAGGCAGAAATTTGTTTGTGCTTAAAGGTATTATCTTCTCACTACTCTTTCTGCTCTTATAGCAACTTATCTGATTTTTTTCAAATAATGTTTCCAGACAATGCAATTGCACAGAGATTTTCCATGTCTTATGACAAAGTGTCATATTACATTAACTTTGGTTTATATCCTATATTTCACAAAGAGCTAATTCGGTTATTGAGGTCATCTTCAGCATTCTCTCTTTCATTGACAAAAGTCTAAATGATATTATGCAAAAGCAACAAATGGATATATTTGTAAAGTTCTGGCATGATAGTCCTAGTCTAGAATGTGCAGTTACTCAATACTTTGGATCAGTTTTCATGAGGTACACAAAGGAAACAGATCTTCGAGACAAATTTAAGTCAGCTGTTATGGAACTCAACATGAACAAGTGTCTCGCTCCGACTAAGTATGGATGGTTCCAATGTAAATTGTTCATTTCTTTCACTATACAAAGAAGTGATTGGAAAGTTCTTTCAAAGAAATGTAATTTTCGAAACACTGGGATAGTAATGCCGATGTATAATGAAGCTTTTCAGTAAGTATAACATTTTGAGATATTGGGCTTGTGTTAATCAGTCAGATATTATACAGTCACTGCAGTCATTACACACTCTATCAGATGTCTTTTGTTTGGCTAAAGAAGTGAAGAATATTCCTTTGTAAGACGATCTTCTCAGTTCTGTTGGGTCATCATGGAGCTGCTATCGCCAGCACCTTGAAAAGCGGAAGAAACAAAATGTGGCCCAGAGACGACCTCCTTCTCAAAAGGACATGAATGATAGCAAGGCTAAGCAATCAAAGCTGCAATTATGTAACATATAAAAATTGAGATATACAGAAACACAAAATAAACAAATCACCGAAATATATGTGATATCTAGATGAACACATGGAATGAACAAATTGTTCCGAAACTAATAAAACTGATAAACTATAAAATCTACACAAAAAATATTGTTCAGAAGGTCATTAAAACAAAATTTTATTTGTTTTTATGGGTTGCATTGTGGTGCGAACTATTAATTGCACGCAATTGCTTTTCGCTTAAAGATTTAGTATATTCAACCACATCATCTGTAGTTGACTTCAAAACCAAAATCAATTCCAAAGTATCAGTCCCAGTTAAATTTCTCAAATCACTTCGGTTTTTGCGAACACATGAACAAATACGTTCACAAAGAGAACTAAACTGGAGTGTGGAATAGATATAATGCACAGTATTTCATGCATCAGGTCGCAAAACTGATGAATAACAGCACCGATTGAACACCATGTAAACTCAATGCGGTCTTGCAAGCAGTTGGCGTTGCTGACATTTTCCATTTGGTAGGCAGCGAACTGTTCCATTATGGAATCCGTAGTAGCTTCCTTGGAAAGTATGGAAACTACTGAATAAAATACTGGATGGCTGTAGAACCAACGATTCATCTCTTTGTAATGTCACATTGGCAACTTCAGCATGCTTCAGAACAGATTCCTGCAGAGGAAGTTTCGTCAACAGATATTTTACACGCTGTCACGAAAAAAGTCTAACATTTTTGACGAACTCTTTGATTCGTTCGTCCTGTAGCTTATATATGTATGTACATACTAAAACGCATGTCGCGAGCTGCTTCACCATTGAGAATGTTAGAATCTGGGTGTTGATTGGACCATTCTTTATAGTCAATATCCTTAATATTCTTGCTATATCAACGTCCGAAAGGCAAACTGTCGTATAATAGTTTTCACATTGTTGGGAAATGACGTTTAAACTTTTTCGGTTTTTCAGCTATGCATTTTAGGTATACGACAGTTTGCTTTTCGACAGTTTTTCACATTGTTGGGAAATGACGTTTAAACTTTTTCGGTTTTTCAGTATGCATTTTAGGTATACGACAGTTTGCTTTTCCTACCAGTTCTACAGTTAAC
>JAYRBW010074595.1:0-25454 GCA_036023295.1 Invenusta paracnida
AACTCTGCCAGAACTAGTAACAGAAAATCTGTTAATTAGAATGGCTAGACTTTGAGGATTTTGATCAATAACTGTATTATTGGTATGAGAAGTATTAGTATTACAGGAAGAACAGTGTTTAGTTAAAGAAGTGAATAATTCCTATGAGATAGAGTGTTGTATATTGAAAGAATTAATAGAGATGTTAAAAAATGATTCAAAAGAATTAGTAGAATGATGACAAGAAAGTATTCTTTAAACTTTGTTAACTTTAAACTGGCTACAATCTATATATTATGTTATTTTTTTCTAAACAGGATTGTCTTTATTAAACATCTAAAATTAAAGGTTTGACTTATACTTTTTTGTTTATTTTTATTACAAAAATGGAATATTATACCTTTTTTACATTAATAATAATATAAATTAATTTTTGATCTTTAACAATAGAACTTTTAAAGGTGTTAAAAGCCGTTTTTTATTTTTTGAAATTTGCAATGTACTATACATGGTTAATTTTGTTAGTATTCAATAGTTAGAATAGTCTAATTCTTATTTTACTTAATTTTCAGATGGAAGTAAACAAATTGCTGTTTTTGTAACTGCATCTAAAATAAAGCATGTTCTCAACTCTTGCTTTAATTCATCTATGAAATGGAGATCTAGTCCTGAGGATCAGATAGTCATGAAAAATACTACTCTGTTTGAAATCCATTGGTTTAACCTATGCAATGCTTCAATTTCTGTGGTCACTATTGATGGAGATCACTTCCTTAATAAAACATCTGTGCTTTTCGTGTCTATTTCTTTTATTTTACTCATGATTATTAGTTTAGCATGGCTTGTATTCTACTACGTGCAACGATATCGATATATTCATACAAAGGAACAAATGTCGGTAAGCTCATTATTTTTTATGAAAAGTAGAAATACTTCATAAGATTCGTTTTTTCCTCTAACAAAAGCGATTGGTTTTCTTTCTACTACATTTAAATATAAGTAATTATTACTTCTACACTTTAAAACTTTTAATTACACAATATTTGTTGGCTTTCCATTTCTATTCTTTCAAAAACTGAACATAGCTTAAACAAACATAATCGTGTCGTATTTAACTCTTCGTGGACCAAGGAGGGAATATGGGCAAATACCCTCTTCTCTTAGACTATTTTAAAAATTAATAAAAAATCTTGTCCATCTAAAAATTTTAACATTGCAATACAAAATATGTATTTATCATACTGAAATCGAACATTTTTAATTGGTCACGTGATTGGCCTTCAAAAGAAATTGTTAAAAAATTAGAAACATGTTTTTAAATTGATTATTTATTTATTAATTTATTTATTAAACTGATAACATACATAATTATATAACATAAAAATAGTATGTATTATTAAATATAAACAGATTGTTCCAATTTGGATTAAACTGGATAGTTTCTAATATTATAGCCATGATAATGCAGAATCAACATTTTTCAATAACTTTGTTAACGCAACAAATCAAACAAAATGGTTTACTATATGGTTAGTGCATGTGTTTAAAAATGTTTGAAATATATTATAATTTATGGTTTTAAAACATTTTCAAGATATACTTTTTATTAAGATTTTTAAAAATAATTTTATGACTTGTTAAAACCTTCAATGTTTCATAGAATATCTATTAATTTGTAAATTTATAAGAATTCTGTTAACTAGGTCGCACGATTTTGAATTTTTTTGATAATTGCAATTAAAGGTTATTTTCATTTTGAGCATTTTATGTATCCAAATGAATTTTGACTTTTAGAAAGTTTTCATCAATACTAGTTATTTAGATATTTCCCCGATTTAACTATAAGATTAAATCTTACAAAATATTAAAATTTATATTTTAATTGTCGACCACCGTACAAAACATGGTTTCATAAATTTAAGTTTTGATACCTCGTTCTAATTGTAATTTGATGATACTAACGCAATAAGAAACATAATGCATAAAATTTGAAGTCAAATATATACTGATTACCGATATACTGAATTTTCAAATATCGCCCTATGGTATTTCATGCTGTTTAAAAATAGCCTAGACCACTACAGGTTAATGCAAATTTTAGCCAGAAAACAAAGTAATAACATTATATGTGAAAATCTAGTATATTTATATTCTGGTATGTGGAAACCTTCAGTCAAGAAAATAAATGCATATTAATATATATGTTCGAATATAAATATTTTTTCATGTCTTACTTTACTTCATTTTGTAATTATATAATTAATAACATATTTATATGGACATATTTTTCCTTTCCTGGTTGTCATAAATATTACGAAAATAATCTTATTAAATTTAAATTTTCACATGAATATAAGTATAAATTATTTAGTCGCATAATTAAATCTAATACTCTAAAAAGTTAAAACAGATTAAACATAAAATTAAAATTGTTGTATTAAGTGTATATCTATATAATATTAAAATTGCAGCAAATAGTGGCAATTACACTTAGTTTAATTTAATCACAAAGAAGTATTGAAATATATAGGACGCACTAACATATTTTATGCTTTGTTATAATATATGCAAATTTATTAAATGTGTTGTTGTATATATTTGTCGAAGCTTTATATTAGTATAAGCTTTTTTATTATTTTCTCAGTGACATAATTTCCTTTGTTCGATAAAAGATTAGAATTAGTTTCTTGTTTCGTGCAATACTAATATCACCTGCAGTTTTCATCCGGTTTTATCTACATACATACAGATATCTCATTATATTATTTTAGCGACATTTGGCGCATTTGGCGAAAAAGGCTGTTGCAAAGATTCCAGTAAAAACCATTAAGCAAGGTGATAAGGTAAGAAGCATTAAGGTGTTTTACAAGTTATATACACCACAGAGCATGTCACTTTTATAATGTAATATATACATGATTATTTTATTTAAGTTGATACCTTTATGGATCATTTTATGTAACTTAATGGCTATCGTGTAGCTATTTTACTAATCTTTATATTTACATGCTATGATAAGTTTAAATATATATATATTTGTTGAATATATTATAGTAGGATTATTGTACGCTACAGCACAATCATGATTCATTTGAGTGTATGCAAAAATAAGTGATTGCATAACATATTATTGATACGAGTATGTTCACATTAGAAAATGCTCAAGGTCAATGCTTTTGGTTGTAATATTTTGATATAATAGTAGCTTAATTTAATTAAAGTGGTTTAAGAAACTTATTAGATAATATGTATTTCTTAACTCTTTTCTGGTTTAGCATCAGTCAGCTAATTTCCAATTTCAAATTCAATAAGTTAATGACTTTAAAATAAAATGAATATAATATTATTAAGTGTTCTAAATACGTTATTGAATATTTATTTCATTTATTTTTAAGAATACTGCTTTTTTATGCATCAGAATTGCACACCGAGTGTTTTTTTAAATTATATTTTAATGGATTATTTTGTTATTTTATATCTATTTTGTTTGGTGTCGTATTTTACTATGCATGCAAATTTTTCCTTTATGGAAATAAACATTCCATTATGGAACTATTAAAGTTTTTCAATGAATTTTAATTTCTCTTACAGGAGACAGACTCTGACTGTGACCAATGTGCTATTTGCATTGAACCCTATAAGCCATCTGAAAATGTCAGAATTTTACCCTGCAGGTATGTTAATAATATCATATTTACCAAGTTTACCAGTTTTTGTATACATATAATTTACATAATTTTTTAATACTGCTTTATATTTAAAGACATTAGAAATACTATTATATTGTTCTGAATGATACCATTTTTGTTATGTTTTAAATTAATATTTAAGTTTTGAGAATTGATGCAAATATGTATTTCATGCGTTTGGTTGAGATCTATCAACATTTGTTGATAGATCTCGGTTTTTTCTCGATATTTTCCCAACCTTTCTTACTACTGACATTAAAAAATATCGCAATAAACTATTTTACCCCAGCATTTGCTTATATTTTTATTTAAATTTGATTATAGTGATGCTTAGAAAATTTTAATAATTCAAATGTTGCAGGTCATAAGCTTTGCAGAGTGATGCATATATATTTATATATGTATAGTTATAAATGTAAGCAAAATGCACCACTGTTGAGGTATTCAAATAACGTTATAAAAGTTGTAAATTATTACATTTACGTTTAAATATATGTTTATTTATTTTTATTGTTGTTATTAAACTATTTTAAATTATCATATTTTATTGTCTACTGGACGATATTCCAAGTTGTTGCCTTGGGACAGTTAATTTATTAACTTTATCAAAGCAACAATTCCTTCAATTGAAAAAAAAAGAATTTTATTTAAATGTGGTAGCTTCAGAATTTTGCTATAATTGATTAAACAGGATTGGCTAAACATATGCTGGATTTATATAGTTTATATTATTTTTAAGACAGGTGAAGCCAGTTAATAATTTTAATGTTTTAGACTGTTTTACATTTAATTGTGATTATACTTAACATTTACTTATATTTTTACGTTTCGATTATATGCTTTTCATTTAAATCCATAAATACTGTTTTTGAACATGTGTAGATTATAAAAATTAATATTAAATTTTTGTAAGTTTGTTATCTTTGATAAAATTCTTTAATAAGTCAAGTGGATGAATGTATCTTGTACATCCACTATACCTACATTAATTTATTATTATCGAATTAGGTTAAAGTGCTGAATATTGCAGCAATTGGTTTGTATAAATAGGAGTATTATGACTACCCTATTGTTTTTAAATATTGCTTATGCTTAGACATTGTTGTATCAAAATATGTTCATCTGTTACTTTTAACTGGAAATATACAACAGGGGGGAATGTATTAGATGAAACCCATTGTTAATTTCTTTATGATTATTTTTATGAAATATTGCATGCAATCTTTTTAACATAAATTTAATGATTTTAAATGTGTGTGTTTAATTTTAATGTGTTTAAATTTGTGTGTTGCTAATTTTTTGATACTAAAAATATACTATTTTCTAAATGTATTAATTGTCAGTTTTATATAATTATTTATATATTTGAGTTTATCTACATTTTGAGTATATTAATTTGTTATTTTTATTGTAATAATAAAAATAAAAATCTTCCCACATTGAAAATCAATACCAGGCACTACTTCCACAAGAGTTGTATCGATCCTTGGCTTTTGGAGCAGCGCAGTTGTCCTATTTGTAAATTGGACATTCTGCACGCTTATGGCTTGCACACAGGTGGCGTAGCTGGGGAGGCCGGTTCCCTTATTTCCGACCATGGTTCTGATGTCGAAAGCGCAGACGCTATTGGTAGCAGCACCCCCGACCTCCTTCCTCGCTACACAACAGCCCCGCCTACACACGCTGTCTCTTCAGCTCCCCGACCACGTCAAGGTTTCTTCCGGCGGTGCCATCGACGGCAGAACCATCACCACCACAATAGTCACCATCACCAAAACAACAACAGCGCGATTGTTGTTACGCTGGGGGCGGGTGCAGCAGCCCAGACTACCTCGGTTGCGGAATTGCCAACCCTTGTCAACTCCTCTGTCACAGTTGGGTCAGCGGGGGAGACAGCGTCGGCGTGCGATGGTGCTGAAGAGGTGATGCTTCAAGTGTTGACGGGTGGTGCCTCCTCCAATGGTGACAATGAGAACTGTTGCACCGGTGGGGTAACTGAGAGTGATGCAGAGATGAATCTACTGAAGAAACAGAAGCAGGCGCCTGTGAAACAGTCAGTTGTGAAGGACGATTCTTCTTCGCCAGCCTCATCCCTCTCTAGTGGCGGCCTAGAGGGGATGGAATCTTCTTCAGGCGAGGGGGAGAAGACCCTGTGTTTGCGGGTTCAAGTGGAGCGACCGCCTGCTCATAGTGATGAAAGTGCTTCCCCTCAGGCTGTTGAGCACACTTAAAGCTCACTTGATAGACAGACAGACTTACATCGTCGCTCACACTGTAGCTCACATACACACAACCTCACCTCACCATACATCTCTTCTCATCGTTCAACGTCCATATTGTAATCAGCTAGCACTTCTCTCTCATCAAGTCATTTGAGTCTATTGAGTCTACTTTATTCGGGCATATGTCAATATTTTCCCATGCATCTTCCGTTTTATTATATTTGAATTTTGAAATCAGATTTTAGTATAATATGCCTAACATAGTAGAATAATATGTATTGTGCATTTTTAATTGAGTGTAAATTTTATTTTAAAGGTCTAATAGAAATTATGAATTTTAATATTACACTTAAGGATGCATAATTTTAAATTATTTCAAAGCTGCGTTATAAATCTTTCTTATGAACATAGTAGTTTTTTTTTCAAAATAAGTAATTTTTAATTATTAAAAAAAATCATTAAATAAGCGATTGAAATAATTTCGGACACCATTATTATATGAAGGAAAAACTTTATTATATTATTAAAGTAATTAGTTTTCATTATAATACATCTCAATATTTTAAATATATGCCATTATTATTATTTATGCATATTAAGTATGTTATAATATTGTAAGTTTTTATATTTTATATATTTGGGCTATTTTATTATGTCAATAATTATGAGTAATTGTATTTGTCTAAAAATATCAGGTGATATTTAATTTTTAATGTATATTTACAAGCTTAGTAATTAACATCTAATGGCACAACTTTGAACTATTTTTAATCAACAAAATTAACAAAAGCAGAGTTGTGTTTTCGTATGAAAACAATTCATTCAATTCATTTGCACGTTGGTTGGAAAATTTGCTGTTTCAATTATAAGTGAAACCAACGCATTTATATTAATATTTTATTACGGTTATTAGAAACCTTGTGATCATTTAATAACTAGGAAAAAGTGCACACACATGCAATGGCGTTTTTATTTAATGTTAACTTTGAATAAATAAATAAAATTCTTAGATGAATTTAACAACTTATAACATACAATGCATTGAAACTGATAGTAGTGCCATAGACTGTTTTATTTGTGATTATCTTGTTATGGTTTCATATTATTGCACGCTGTGTGTATATAAATATTTGCATTCATTCAATCTCTCTTTCATTCATGACTACCTTTTCCATTTTTCTAAATCTGTTAATGATAAGCTCTTTCAGATTTCCTAAATTATAGTTGACAGTCCTTGTATCGAATCATCACTTTACTATCTTCTTTCCATTCTTCTCTTGCGCCTCTATCTCTCTCTTTTTCTATCCTATAATTGATAACTTTTGTTTTCACTAAAGATCTTACCATGCGTTTTCCCAATCTCATTAGGTTATGCCATAAATTAAAAAATCTATTTTACGTCGTAAATACTTACAATCTTCTATATCACAATCAACTTTTTTTATATTATTCTCCTTATGCCCGTGATCTTTTGAAGATTTTGTTGCTGTTTGTACATATTTATATTGTATTAATTTTTGCGACCTAAAACATTTATATATGTTCTCCATTAAATACGAGTATACTGTGCTGTCCGTTATATTATTTTAAACTTAATAATTGATATTAATAATATTATTTAACTTGACAATAAATAAACCTAAGTATACCTTAGGATACCTTTATACTAATTCTGGTCAAAATAGTAATCCCTCGGTATATATGTATTGGCATAAACCAAAAAATCCCTGATTAGTATAGTGTCTACTTATACTTTTAATAAGTAGTGTGTACATATTTTTTGAAAAATCTAGTGTTGTAATTAAGTGGATATATTAGTTTGCAATCCTTATTTAACAGCTCAACAAATTACTTCTTATTCACTGCCATAGCTCTAGATATTGTAACAAAAATTAAGTAATATTACTGTTTAGTAACAAATTGTCCGTAACATTAAAATTTGACATAATTTATACCTGGTTAGGTATGATTTGTAAACTCATCAACTTGTGTATTACATTCGTTTGTATAAAGTTCTATTCCTGAAATGTTAAGTATTTAATTTATTAACAAATTATGTGTGCTATAAATATGCTTTTGCTTGAACGAAGTATCATTAACATTCGTATTTGTTGATTCATGTGTGAATTCTTTCATATTTTTTGTTTTTAGTGTAGAAATATAAAAGGAAATATTACATTGTGTTTAGATAAACTGTATTCTATTTCACTGTAATTGTCTTTGACCTTTGTCAGTTGTACTTTACGCAAGTATTTATTATAATAGATCATAAATGTACTTTTGTTGGGTTAAGTAAGAAAAAATATAAACGTACTATTTAAAATTTTCATTTTTGACTAGTATTTATTTGTTTTTAACATGGGTTCTTGCGATTTAATAATTTATTAGATATCTATTACAATATGTGAATATAGCACATCTTAATAATTATTTGTTAGTTAATGAGTTTATTTTTCTTGTCATTATCATCATTTAAGTAAATATGTCATAAAATATTATATATGCATGTAACTTAGTTATTAAGGTAGTACTTGTATATTTGAATTGAATTTCATTAAACTTTCATTTTGTCTGTATAATGAATTTTTTAATTATGCAGTTTTGTATTATTTAAAAGAAATATCTAATTAGACGTTATTCATTTTATTGTTTACTGACTCCAACATCAGGTCGGAACACTTAATCTGATGTTTATTATAATACTAGTTTATAAATATATATGTCCAACAAATTCACTACAAAAGGCATAGAAATTATTTGAAAAAGTAATCTAGAATAAATAATGAATCAGCCTTAATAAATAGAGGGGTTTATTAATGAAACAAAAACAAACCACTTTCTATTTATTGTGGCTTTTCATTTTCAAAGTAACCAATACTTGTTTTTATTCAACTTGATCTAGAATATTTCATCCTTTATAATAATGATCTTAATCGAAATACATATACCTATGTATGTTTATGCATGTATTTATGTAGCATTTAAAGTAAAATCAGAGATGGAATATTTTACAATAGATTTTAACTACTGTATTTAGGTATAATGGGATTCGTTTAAATCATATACTTGACTATCAATTATATTTTGTCGACTAGAAACATTCGATTTTTCTCTACATCCTTTGTAAATGATTTTCTAAGAAATTGCAATTTTAGAGCCATTTTTTACTTTACCTGATAAATCCTATTATTTTTGTAATGCGGTAAATATAGTGGTGGTTTATTATTTTTTAATAAGAATATTATATTTAGACTTCAAATTAAATCTATTTTGATTATTTCCGATTATCTTTAAATTGCAATGAAAGATCAGATCATTTATTTATTATTAATATTATTGTACATTTATATTCAATTAATACGGCATAAATATGTAGCTTATCCGCATGCTCACAATATTACTATATATATATTTTGCACTCAATAACTCGTATTTTACATTTACTTAATAAAAAGTCCCTATACCAAAGAGAACCCTTTTATAACTATATGGTGGGCCTAAAAATCATATTGGGGGGTGGCAGACATTCATCCAAGTCCCTCCTGATTATATATAGAATACTTTGCACGGGCAAAAAGCTCTATTGATATATCTTATCTATAACCTAACCCTAACGCTACGTCTATTTCTATGCTTAATTGCTCCCGAAAATACAATTTGAGGTTAGGTGATTGTACATTAATTGTACTTTGAAGTCTATAGAATAGAATATTCAAAGATAATACGACCACTCTTTTTACAAATTTAATTTAAAAACTATATTGTACACCTTATTGGGCTGAATAATGCATTTAGGAGACTTCTAATTCAGCTGTGAAAATATATTGAGGGGCGTCCCCGACGCCATCCTTTCTGGACCCCGCCAGTGATGACATACTTCAGATGTACGTATTTATTTAATCATTCAATGTTAGCTGGGAAAACCTCTAAAACAAAGTCGTACGTAAATACGACATAACTATTTATTTTATATTGGTTTCAGACTAACCACATTTAGCAGTCACAAGTACAAATTTTTCAAAATAGCCCAGCCTTCCTTGTTGGAGCAGGAATGATCAACGATGGCGGATATATTGCTTGTATACTCTTATAGTAGTGCTTATATTTAATCATAAAGACATACATATATGTAATAATAATATAGTTCATTTAATTTGGAGAATAATTTCAATACATTTGATTATTACAAAGAAGAAAAAAATGAACAATAAAAAGAAAAACTGGAGCTCCTTTCAAGATAAACCTGATCTCTCAAAGACATTATCCTTGATTATGAAAAAAATCTTAACATGTTTGGCAACAGACATCCCATGAGAAGCATGTTACTTATTTAATTAGCACTTTAACTAAATAAGCTTCGTTTAAAGCTACATCTTTTTCACTTAATTTCAAATTCAATGACAATATATAGGTTTTCCAAATCAAATGCAGACACGGACAGATAAATTCGACAATGTCAAATCAAATGTAGGCAGTCAAAAATTTTAATTTGAAAACGTTTTTCGTCGGATCAAATGTGGCAATGTCAGATCACATATAGACAGCCGAAAATTTAAATTTGAAAACGTGAATTTTGTGGGTTTAAATGTACATAGACAAGGACACATCAAATGCGGGCAGCGACACATCAAATATAGATTCAATGAGGATAAAATTAAATCAGCAAGTTTAATGCTATAATATATACGCTACAGCAATATATCATAGACTACTTTATATATAATTATAAACTACTTGGTCGGTAGTTTCTCATTTGGCTCTTAACCCTGTATGGAATTCATTGAGATGTTGTTTTTTTAAGCCATGCTGAGAGTCTGTTAGCGATGAGATGTTCTGTGAATTTGGCTAAGAATGGGAGAAGAGCAATGGGTCTGTATGAGACGACTTCACTTTGGTGATCTTCCATTTTTGAGGATTGGAGTAATGTTAGCAGTTCTTCAGTCTTGCAGTATGATCTTATTTTGCCAGTTGCAGTTAATGATATTTTTCAGGTGGGCTTTAGCTTTATTTCTAAGGTTGCATATAAATTCATTGGGAATGTTATATCAATGCCAGTTTCTTTGTTGGTTTTGATGGCGTCTCCAAGTTCTTCTCTAGTGATGTCTTGTTCTGGATCTGTCAGTGGGTTGGAATTGATTGGGATGTTTCTGATAGCCTGCTTCTTCACTTTACGTTTGTCTTTCTCAACATGAATAGAAGCTTCTTTTTGGTAATGTTTGATGAAAAGATTAGCCTTTTCTCTGTTGGTGATGTATTCTTTGTTGTTTTGTATCATTACTTTGTTCTTGGGTTTGGCGCAGCTGGTGTTATTTAGGTTCTTAACAGTCTTCCATATTTTTCTCTCATCCGTGTTAAAATCAAGGCTATAGAGGAAATTCTCTCAGTGTTTCCTTTTTCCCTCTTCAATCAGTTCCTGACTTTATTGCACTTTCTTATCCATTCTTGTCTTCTGTTAGTAATCTCCTTTCTTAGTTGGGATGTTTCTTTGACTTTCTCGCATATTTTTTCGTTCCACCATGGTTTATTTTTACTGGAGGATTTGCTTTTACCAATATTTTTGTTACCTGATTCTATCAGGAGTTTCGTGAAAATGATATATTATTCTATAGCATTCTCGTTTGTCAAAATATTATCCAAGAGAATATCGTTTTCTATGTCTTCTATGAATTTCTGCCAGTCTCCTTTCTTGAGTTTCCATTTGTAACTGTTCTCTTTGCCATCTATTCTTCTACAGTGTTTCCTCTTTGGTCTTCTTTGTTGTCCCATAGGTATATATGAGTGGGCGTTCAGATTACAGAGTATATGACTGAATCTCTGTTAGTTGATGGTATTGATTAGGTTACTTCTGTTTTGATCAATTGCGTGGTTTCTTACAGGAGGGATGTAAATGTTGTGAATATAGAGTTGAGATCTTTTAGAGGTGGAAATAGAGAGCCATTCTGTCATACTGTCTTCCGTGGCTCTGAAGTTGTTGTTCATTATAGAGTATGTGATGTATTTTTTTATGAGTAATAGTATACCGCCTCCTGTGTTACCTTCTTTGACACTGACTTGATCTTTATCTCTTCTGACGGTATGTGACATTTATTATAACAGGTGTTTTGTCGTTGATAACCAACTTCGATTCTTGGATCAAGCAATATCTATCTTGTGGTTATGTAAAAAGATTTCGAGTTCTTGAAAGTTGGTTTTGACTCCATCTGCGTTCCATGGTAGGATTTTGAGATTTTGCTTCTTATGGGACCAGAGTTTGTTGGTTTTGACCTGGTGGTTATCGTTTTTGGTTTTATAATTATCTGACGCCCTAATTCCTCTACATCCACCACATTTCCAATTGTTGCTACTGATTGCGTTCTCTTGTTGTTTTCTGATCAATTTCGAGCACCTTTCTTGCTTGTGGTATTTAGCTTTACATTTATTGTACTTTATTGGGTTTATGCCACTTCGAATTGTGATTTTGCATTGTTTGTATATGTTGTTCTAGTTTCTATTGGTGTTGTCTTGTACTTTGTCTGTTGTGATATTAGTTAAGCTCTGGGGTTGTTTGCATTTGTGGCAGGTCCATTCCAAGGATATAAGTTGAAAGGTTTGCTCTGCGGTGAATCTTTTCATCTTTGAGCATATTTCTGTCTTCTGGTACTTCTTATTACATTAAGAGTAGACTTGCAGGTTATGATTGGCTCGGATAAATTTTAGGCAGTTGTTACAAACTGGACCAGGGTTGGGGTGGATATCTCCAGATTTAAGGATTCAAGCTCTAGATTAAAGCCTCCGGTCTTTTAAAACACGATTCCGAGGTTCGATTGGAAACCGCAACGGTGGATGAGTTTGAATGGTATTCGTTGTTTTGAAGTACTCCACGGGGAGATTCCATTATGTAGTACTTCAGTTGTCGGAAGCCGCCACGAGGTTTTTAGATTTTCCTGTTGCTGTTTAGAGCATAGACTATATAAAGAATAGTCTATTCTTTAAAAAATAAAATATATAAAAATATATATAAAATATTCTCTATATAGTCTCTGGTTTAGAGTTCTATTAACAATTGCCCAGGCGTTTTTCCGCTTTATACTCAGTCGATTTGATAATGGGACGTATAAGTCGTCCTCTCTGTTTTACGCATTAATAAGGCGTTGTTTGTCTTGACTTGAAATACAGTTATATGGTATTATGTAGAACTCTGATAAATTACTTTGCGAACTATTCTGGGAAGTATCTTTGTGTTACTTATATATTAATGTTTCGAATAATAGTTGATTTCAAATTTTAAAACTTTTGTGAAATTATAGTTTCTACCTAACATCAGTTGACAACTTATAATGTTCTCACGTTTCAGCTTGAACATAATATGTTTGTATTTTTTAAATGCACGGAGATTGTATCTAGGTTATATTTACCCTTTTATATTTCCATCAGTGAGACCAGATACTAATGATAAGGTATATGGAAATATAGATATCAGATAATTCTTAATCTTATTCCTAAATGAACAATCTACGCTTTCTAAAATGGTTTACGCTTATTTTAAACTTGGGATTAAAATTGTAAACTTTTAAACTTAAATCCTGCGCTACCAGGACTTCACGTGCTTACCGGGTGATTTTACCCGTCTGCTATGGTCTAATATGGAAAACTGCGACCTTTTGAACTCATGTTAAAATGTGAAAAATATCAGGAGGCATTGACTGAGATGACGCAACAAAATGCAATCCCAGCAACATTGCCTATATTAGTGGAATTTGTGTGCACGATCTATTAAAAAAAATAAAAAATAAACTTTGTTAAACTCGCTGCGATTTCCAACATTCATGAGAGCATATGAACAGAAAGCACGTGAAGATTAAAAAAATCCGTTGGACAAAATCAAAGGACTTTGCCCTAAAAGCATGCCGTCATGTCGCTCAGTATTCCTTCCGCATGCCACAAGAGCAGCTTATGTGGCACGAATGTGGGGTGTAGCCCACCTAAAAACAATTCCTACTGTCAGTGTAACATAAGATGGATTGGGTGTCGAGATTCAAGATGGGAAAAATGCTTTTCTTCCAATATGGCACAATGGGCCTCAACTGCCTGACACACTTACTGTCTTCATGCCCCCTACTACGTCACAACAAGACGACCAGGAATCTGACATTGAAGATGATGAACTTGTCGCTCTGTCCTATTCTGATGAAGAATGCGAGGACGATGATGTTGATTAAAACTATCGTGAATTTAGTAACAGTCCAGTGTACATATATTATAGTGACTACCTATATTGCAATGCATGTATTACGTTTTCATACACAATTATTGTCTGAAGTTATAGATTTTGTTGCATATTTTGATTAACTAAATAATTAAATAATTTCAACTACTTATTTGTTAGATGTTATTGTTTAGATGTTTTACTGAATTACTACACAATAACACAAAAATGAGTCTATGACTCGAAATTTTGATTAATCGATTAATATTATTGATTGATTAATGTAGGTCTTATTTTTATGTCTCTCTTATTGAAGCCTGAAGTTGATTTTTATAACCTCCATTACTTGAGCGTTCATTTGACCAAGTTTCTTGTTGCGACTCGGTTTTTGATTGAAACTTAACTTTATATGTAGCTTAATTATTTAATGTTATCACATATGTATAATGAGGTCTTACATTTTTAATGTCGCATATGCGTTGGTCTGAAGTTACAAATTTAGTGATTATAAGGCATTTACCACACTGTAACGCAAAAATGGGGCCTGCGACTCGAAATTTTGATTAATCGATAAATTATTGATTTATTAATGTAAGTCTTATTTTTCTATGTCACACTTTTTGTGTCTGAAGTTTATTTTTGATAATCCCTATAACTTGGGAATTTATTTGGCGATGTTTAGAGATGCGACTCAAACTTTTTAATAAGTGTTATTTTCAACAAACTGAGATTCGAACCTCAGACCTCATGTCTGACATCTGCAACTTAAGACGTACCTAATATATCACCCTTGACCATAGAGCTACCTGATTAGCATGTCAAACCTTTGTGACTAGAGACTTCATTAAACTATCTGTGGGCTCCAGGACTAATGGATGTCGTTTAGATTACATCTAGATGTCGTTACTTCGAAAGGGCAGAGAAGAATATAAATCAATATTATGGAATGACATTCGGACCGCAAGACAAACATTACTCTCAGATATAATAAATGATATTGTTTTGGTATAGTCTATAACTATAGCTTTGTAAGTAACAATAATATGTTTCTGTATTGTCAACTTATTTTCGCAATAATTATTTAAATATGTATACATTTTATATAAATATATAATTGGTTAGATATTAATTAAATGACATTAATATTTCCAAAATTGTTTTCATTTTCTCATATTTAGGTACTATTAATTAGTTAAATATACGATAAATAATGATATTATGTATGATAATGTATATACCTATCTTTACGAGTCAGACAAGTATAATTTACAGTAAAATTTATTCTTAATAAGACTATTTATTTACTATAATATAGTAAAAGGTATTTACTTTATTACCTTATTTAACTACGTTACAAACAACTACTTATATATGTATTTAATTTGCTGAATTAGTTTTATTCACAATAAAAATAGCGCATCTATATTTCATATGTCACTGCCGCATTGATATGTCCTTGTCTACATTTGATCCGACAAATTCATGTTTTCAAATTTAAATTCTCGGCTGTCTATATTTGATCTGACATTGCCACATTTGATCTGTCCATCATCTACATTTGATTAGGAAAACCTATAGTGTACTGCTTACTGTCGATAGCTTTTCGATTTTTTTTTATATTTTAGAAAATAAATGTCATATTTTTGTGCTATAACATCTCGTATAGCTAGGCAGTTTATTAAATTTGGATTATTTTACTCAATTATTATTGGCATATATATATATATATCAAAACTAAACTATATATAAATTTTGATAAATTAAAAAAAACAAGTATATATCTTTGGTGTACCCTTTTTGAATGACCCCTTTTATGAAATCCTAGATCCGCCGTTGGTAATTCAAAACTAAAAAATGCTATGTAATGAGAATATTAAAATGTAGGTATTTCATATGTGGACTGGTAATGTAAGCCAATAAACCTACAAATAGTCTGGTACAAATTATGTAATATGAATTTTGAGAATTTAAATTCGTTTAATTTATATTAGACAAAGGTAGTTCAATTTGTTAAGTATTGATGCTTATAATACTGCTTGAATACTATACTCACTGTTTACTTTATTTCGGGACTTATCATTTAAACATTTGTATGAACAATTATATACAAATGAGTAATTAAAGAAAGTAGGAAAATACCTTGGACTTACATTCAGTATATTGGAGTTGTTTTAATACATTTATATATGCTATTAATATTGTCGTCAGTTCTACTTATACTTACCAATATATATAAAAATAATTTTATTCTAATCTCGGTTAAGAGAATAAAAGTATTGAAAGATTAATGAACTACAAATATATTCTAAGCTATAAAATTATATAATACTTACATATATGAGTATTAATATGCTGAATTTTAATGTAAATGAACTTGAAAACGATTTCCTTTATGTACAAGCAATACTTTAAACCTTTCTTTTAAAGCCACGCTCATTTTATCACTGCTCCTCTTTATCATATTTTCAATCTTTCTATTAATTCACAGCCCTTTGGGAAACAAGTATTGTTTCTCCAATTCCTAAAACTAACCACCTTACTATCAATGATCTGAGACCCAAATTCCATTACAATGTTTTGAATCCATCTTGCTTCACTTCGCCCTCCACTGACAGTACCTTTATCAAAAACTTTGGAGATTCTTAATACGGTTTCGTGCCTGCGTCTCCTCCACAACTTACGATCTTATTAAATTTAAACATAAAATTCGTTAGATGCTTGAGAATAACCTGTTAGCAGGAGCATTACTTTGAGTTCAACTTATCATATACGACTACTCGAAAGCGTTAGACGTCCTAAATCGCAACACAATCGTCACTTGTTTTCTGGACTCATACTTTCTTACTTTGCTTCATAAACTAGGTCACTGACTATCTTGACGACAGAGCCTACGTGACTCGTATCGGAAACTCTATCAGCTAGGTCTCTATCTCTGTCTCTGCTACTGACCGACATTCTTCGAGGATAAATTTTAGGTTCTGCATTTTTTTGCTTAGTTGCATGCAGCCTTCCTACAATTCACAATAACTCCTGTATTGTAAAATACATCGACGACACAACTTTTTGAATCTCTATTTATCTCAACAGTGCCGATCCTCATCCTAATTTTCTTGAAGAACACAACAATATCCTGCCACTGTGTCCGCCACTAACAGCATAAACACTAGTTAGAGCAAAATTGGATTCTTCAAGAGATCTTAATATTTCTAAACCCATTTATATTCCCAATATTTTTCATGCTATCGACGCTAAAACATTAACAAAGCTTTATAAGCGATGGCGCTAAATTCGATGTTAATATTGAGTTTATCATCAAAACAGCGTCCAAACGAATTATGTATACGCACTCAGGTTGCTACACACCGTTCTTAATGACTTCAGCCTCAATTTTTTTTCGGGCTTATGAGATCGATCATGAAATACGTGTCCCTTTTATTCTCAATTCTCTCGATTCATTTACAATTATAACTGGACCGCATCCAAAAACAGAAATCACCACCTGATATACCTACCGCTATACCGCTTCTTAATCTCCAATCCTTGCAATTGTGGAAAATTCCCTCAGCTGACTCTTCGTAACTTCAAGCAGTGGATCGATCGTTCAATTAAATTAATCATGACAAGTACCATGATCGATTACACACTTTACTACCTTCCTTCTTTATCCATTATACCAACTAAACCTACTCAACCCCACAAAAAACAATCGTTTCAAAAGCTTTTTCTACAACAACAATCCAATTGCTTGACTTCTCCATTTCACATTATGAATAACATTTTATGACTGTGCCTTTGTGTCATCATCATATATAGTTTTCTCTCTATATTTGTATTTTGTTATATAATTTTTTTTAATACGTTTTACATAATATGTACGCGATTCCCATTTTGTACACAATAGTTTTTAATAAACATTTATTTATGTATTCGTTTATTTAAAACTGTATATTATAATGGAAAGATAAATTTATAATACATATTATTACCAAATCATTTTAAAATAAAAGGCAATTATAGAATTAATTGATCCTAGAATTATTTATTTAATATGTACATAAGCAGTAAGCTTTTATTTCTTTAAATCTTTGTTAAATGCAGTTGCAAGATGCAGCTTTTCATCATACTGTTCCATTATAGTAGCTGCTTTCAATTTGATATTTTCGATATGTCTTTAAAATGTATAGTCTTGAAGCGAAAGCTGTCTGAAGCTCACGAAACCGTCAGCTCTATCACTTGAATGTCGGATATCTGTAATAATGTCTTCGGATCTTGATGATAATGCCTATATTCCCTAAGTACTGATTTTGAAACGTTTTAAGAGTTTCTTTTCTTTTTGGGAGTTTTGCTTCTTTTATTTCATGTTCAACTGCTTTCGGATTAAGTGTTTCAAAATAAATCAAACACATTTTATCCCGATTTTTTACCATTGGTTTACTATTGTTTACCAAAAAACAATATTTCACTAAATTGAATTACGTATTTAAGTCAAATATTATTGAAATTTGAATTCCCCAAATTCATATTTGTAGCAAATTATTAGTATGTTCATTTATGGACTTGAACTACCAATGTTTTTATAAAGTATCTAAATATAAAATGTTTAATAAGTTCACTCTAGTGTCTCAGATTTTTCTTACCTATTTCAGTGTTGTCTGTCAAAGTATTCAAATATGTCTTGGAAAACTTATAATTAATCTTTTTGCTTAGTGATATTGTAAGAAAATATTCTATACTCAATTTGAAAGGTATCGACCTTTCCAAATGTGTCTATGACATATTTATGGAATATAATTATATATTAAAGGATAGTAAATCTATATATTGAATGACATATATGTAGTTTATTTCACAACGCCAATATCACGTTAGTGCAGACACTTAATCGAAGTCATAATTCTGCCATAGAGATACACTATTGAACTTGCGCAGAAAGATTCCCGGATCTTCATCAATTTTCTACATAATTTTAATTCATGCTTTCGAGTTCCTTAATGCTATCTTAAATATATTATGCATTTTAATATTGAAATTAATAATTTGGACGCAATTTGTGGCTGAATCCTATTTCAGACTATATAGGCGATGACATTTCTCAGAGGAATTGTTAAGATATACGTACTTCGAGACTTAATGGTCCGTTAAATATAATGAATAAATATCATTCTATGAAACGTTATGGTATATATATATAATGCAGATTTATAACAGCGAACATGCATGAGTTTATGAAATAATTTATGAAAAACATCGTTCAATCTAAGTGAATAATTAATTCTTTAGCTTTTTGATTTTGATAATGAAAATAGATGTTAGAAGAATAGATTTATAATACTCTCATCTATTCGATACCATTTATAACAACATATTTCTTGTTTATTATTTTAAATAAATATTTCAAAATTTAATTATGAATTTACAATAATATTCATATACTTCATAATTTATTATACATCTAAATGTATTATATTTGATAGTTAGGGAAAACTATTATAATTAATTAAATTAATTAATTAAAAATAGATTGATAATTAAAATAGAGTATATTATATTGTAGTTTTTAAAAATGGTTGTCCTTTATTTAATTGTATAATAATTAGTGTTGTGTGTAATAATTACAGTTATAAATTAATTCAATTGTAGGATTTAATAATTTGTAGTTTTATTATAATTATAATTTCTAATTTTGATATATATTTAAATTAAAAATTTGTAAGAAAATAATATTATTGTTATATACAATTAATGTACATAATATATGTATATGTAAATAATTGACGAACAATCGATAAAGCATTTTAGCATGCATCATATTTTATATGTAAAAAGGATAAATTTTGAAATATATAATATGATACAAAACTTGGTATATGACAAACATTTTTGAAATTTTGGTAATTAATTATCAGAGGATTAATAATGTAGGTAAGACATAATAAAATATATAATAAAAAATACATAATACACTATCGTGTAATATATATAACAGTTAATATATATATAATTTGTTATACAAAAATTGAAAATATATTCCTTATATGTAATAAAGTCTTCGATTGATATACATTATGAGTAAAGGCACACACCGAGACACACACAAATATATATTTATTTCAATAAATGAATGAATTTCTCCTTTAAATAACCATTAATTGCAAATTCTACCGATGCAGATATTTTTGATCGGCGGGGATTGATTGTGTTCTTTGTCGCTTGATCAAATTTTCATAAATCTAAAACAAAAGAGACGAGATCTGAGAACTACAAAAGCCAAGAATAGCAAACTATTAAAAAAAACTAACCAACTGTATAAGGAAAATTGAGCTAAATAATAAAAATGAAAATCCTTATGATCGTGTCTCAATGCCGATTGTCAAGATATATCATGACTAATGATCACTTAAAAGACATACATCAAAATAACTGTTTAGTACATTTTTATGAAATATGGTGCAATTTTATGTGCTATTATATTAATGCACATACTATTTCGTTGTGTTTACTATTATCATTATATTTACTATTAATAACCATTATTACCATAATTCTATGGTGAATAATCATAAAAATACATATTAATAACATTTAACAATATGATATATAAATAAACAAAGAAATATTTAATTTAAGGTGTAATCAAAGATACTAAAGAATCATCCTTTAGTATCTTTGGGGTAATACAATTGAAAGTTTAAATGAAACTCTAAATGAAATGTGTACCAATACCCCTTTGTATTAATTAAATATGTTCTGTAAGTTTATGTATAATTACTGCGCAAGCTTATAGTTTTATTATTAAATGTAATAATAATGACAATTTATTATATGTACAATTTTTACTGACAATAGTTTTACATTCCGTATATAATAGCAATAATAAAAGTTTAACTGTATATATGCAAGTTTTAATGCATAGGTAAAAGTCAATCAATATAAACAAAAACTTTATATTTACCTATTTATTTTTAAATTATTGTAATACTTTTAAATTTCAGACCTCATCAATTTGAAAACCGATATTTTTTGTAAAAGGATACAAAAAATAAACAACAGTAATTGATATTAAATTTGTTATTAAAGCAGTGCAATTGAATTCATCTACACTACATATATGTACCTAAATATATCTGGATCTAAATTAAGGCTCACTACATGTTCTTTTGTATAATAAACACCACACCGAGAACGTTTATTCGTGAACAACTTCTCCATCAAAATCATGAATATATTTGAAACATATAAATACAAATTTATAATGGTATAGAAGAGTATTACATAATGCGTAAACTTCCAGCAAAACAACTCGTCGAACGTAACAGTTCAACGAGTCTCTTCACGAGACCAATGTGCTTTTACCGACGTCTCCAAGTCAATTATGGAGGTTAGCATGCAAAGAAGCTTTATCGAGAGAAACTGGGAATCTGGGAAATATATATATCCAAAAAGTTGAAAACAGTCCAACGTGAGAAAATTGGAGAATATATAACTGAGCAGGGAGACCCAACCAACGAAGTGGCCAAGTCAACGGGTGGAAGTGTGCGCGTTGAAAAGCGAACTTGCAAGAAGGAAGAAGTGATTAATTGTGACACTTCTCACCCCACCCCCCTATTCTCCCCAATACTATAATAGGCAGCTTTATTTGGGATATGCGATGCCAAACTTATCGACCACGGCCAGACAGCTACGATTAAGATCCTTGGAGAGGCGGCGCAGTTTTCGATGGCTTCTGCGCCACTGTTGCCATCGCTTATAGTAATATGAATACGCACTTCTAGGTATCGTTTATTTTTTAGAGAAGACTAGACGAGTATTAATATCCTCAACTTATTATTATGAGACCATCTCCAAATTTTATATAGACATTGAGTCGGTAGGTATTAGTAGTATTAACAACATTATACCGTACCCTTTTGGCTCGTCGTTTATACATTTATTGTGCATGATTTAGCAACTATATATATGATAATAAATATTTTATTACTCTTTCTTTAAGTGTGAAGACAATTAATTTTACTGTATCATTAATCTATGTAACCGAAGTATATTTTGTAAAAATATATATGTAGGTATACATACTAAACAGTAACTATTATATATAAAATTATAATTTGTGTTATACCTACCATATTGTGTGTTGTGTTAAATCAAATGATATTTTGAGGAACACTACTAGTTATGCAATTGTAAATAATATAATAATTCTTCATAGTTACAATAATAAATCTATTATTATTAAAGTATACAAAAAGAAATGCAACAAGTTAATTAGCATATGAATGAGTATTCATATTTTCTAAATAATGATTTTTTTAAATTCCGATTTCGTAGGGAACGATTTTTTATCTATATGAAAGTATTCTTTTTGAAAGTGTTAATTAATAGTTGCTATAATAACTACAACGGTAAATAAAAAAATATTATTTATTATAATGTAACTTATATAGGTATAATAGCTTTCAAATAATATTAGTCAATTGGTCTTGTTGCAAACCGATATTAATATAGGACAGCTTGAAATGTCTATATATATTGCGTTTTAAAATAATTGATAGACACAGATCAGATTTACTTTCATAAGATAATTAGTACTGAATATATTCCTTATAATATAACAAGGAAAATATAATTAATTTCAAATATTTCAAATTATGTAACATATCTATAATGTTAATTGAAATAAGCATAAAGTGATTAAACATTTATAAGTTCATAGAAATGAATTTAAGTCGATAATACCTGCTAGGAAAATATATTATACCGATAATTGCTAAAACTATTAATTTTAGGAATAAAAAAAAAATTCACTGATAAAACTATCAAAAATCGCAGACAAATATCTTTAACGCGAAATTGAATTGAATTTTTTTTCTAATCTGTTGAAATATTATTCACTATTATTCTCATGTATTAATACTAGACTTGACGTTATTCCATCACCTTACCCTCTAGGATTTCAAAAATGTAATAATACCTTATTTTCTTTACACATACACATAACTATTATATTTAAATAATACAGTAATATGTTTACAGTAAATCTTTAATAAAGTTTTAGCTTAAATTCATTTGACAACTAATAAATACGGTCTACTGTATAATGTACCTATATATTGTATCAAAATTGATATCAATGTTATGTTTACTACCAAAATGAATATGAACAGATCAGATCAGTTAGAACCAACGGTAGCAATCAGATAGCTATTATATCTAGCATGCCTTCAGAGAATGTATTTCAATGTAAAATGAGGTATATAATATGTGGTGAGTAATTACTAATGTTATATTTATCTATATATATATATATATATATTGCTGTAGGTACCTATTAAGCTGTTTAAATTACCGTCAAAAGTATTTTATGGCATTTATGTGAAATTTGTCTAGCCATGAAGCAATATCATCTGAGAAGTCTAGCGTGCATTAAACTCACAGGAGTGATTAGAAGTCAGTCATGATGCCTATTTATGAAAAGAGAAAAAATACGTTACGAGTACTTTTTGGTGGGCCCCTCTTAAGTTTGAGTCCCAAAGCACATGCTTATAAGTAAATTTATATTTTAGAAAATACTGTATAAAATATCTGATTGGTCGAGACTAAACATAAACGACCACAATAAGCGAAAAATAGCAAACATGGTTTGAGTAAAGCAAATAATAAACAAAACAAAATATTCAAAAAACCGTAATGGCTTTCAAATAGCGGTTGTCTATTGAAAATAGCGTGATTATATAAAACATATATAGATATATTGTATATTGGTAATTGTAATTGTAATTGTTTATTAAATTATAAAATAATAATTATATAAAGGTTATAAGTTAGTATTTATAGATAAAGTGCAATTAATAAGTATCAAGCTTATAGCTATAAAAAATTATAGAAACATAACGAAAAAATCTAAGGAACTTACATTTCTTAGAAGTTTATTGCATTTCTTGCAAGATCATTTGAAATTCATTTCTTAAATTTCTTTAAAAAAAAAATGTTAAAGTTCTTTGAAATTTAAAATTCGTTACAATTCTTGGATTTTTTTAAAAGAAATTTGAAATTTCTTACAATTCTTGAAAAATTCTGTCAAAGAATGTCAAAGTCATTTGAAAAAATTTCAATAATACGAAAGTTTTGAAACACTGGGTTGTAAAATGAATACTAATAAATTTTAGTTCCAAAATAATTTACTTTTAGCGAAATTAGAAAATATGCTTCTTTTGGATTAAGTTATAAAAATCGTAAAACTTTTTAGGTATGTACTTAACCTATCTAATAGTAATTTAGAATCTACGATATTGGTTTAGACGCCAATAAGATATTAATTATTTTACGAGTATTGACATCTTTTGGATTCTAGATAATTACTGTTTTCCAAATAATTAACATTTTGAATACTATATGCATACTAGTTTGTCGCAAATATAACGCCACTATTAAATATGAAAATTTATATATTTATATATTTAAATTTTTTTTTCATATACCTAATTACTAAATAAAAATGGAATATATTAGGTTGCATCTTAAACGTACAGTTATAAATTCTAATTGACTATTTCTAAGTGGAAACCCCAAATATATTATTGATTAATTATAGATATCACAATGCTGGATTGTATTGTGTAAGTGAATAGTGTTCATTAGTTAATAATATACTTGTATACGTTCATGCGGGGTATGTATGTAGGTATATATCATAGAGATTGGATAATCTAAACCTACGGTAGTAGATTGTTAGCTCATGCCCTTCATGCGAGCAACCTACGTACGAAGGTATATTAGAATACCATAAGAACGGTCATTTTTTAAACCGCTAGCTATCATTTAAAAACTAATTCATATTTTGAAATGATTTAACTTTTATCATAGAGCGCCGCTGAAAATGTATCAGTGAATCAATTTGCAACTTCATAACTATTATAGAACCCAAGATGTCAAGGTGCAAACATCGACTTTTTTCGTCATTATTCTTCAAATATTCTAATTCTAATTCTTCTTTTTCTTCTTCTTGTTCAGACCCAATAACATGCCCTAAACTTTAATTTATTTTAATGAAATTTTCAACATATCTTGGAAATGTCCCAGATATGAGAAAACATTTAAAAATCGCTTTAAAAAAACAACATAAAATTGCATATATATATATAGTATTAAGATAAAATAGTTATACAACAAAAAACTTTGATATTATTATTAGCCAAAAATGGCAAATGTGTTAGCCTCATATCATAAAAGAATCGAAATAAGCGTAAAATGTGTTAGATCTTTAAAAATATATTTGACTTGAGCTAACTATGTTTTTTAATATTAGAACTAAATTAGTTTTACCATGACGATACCTTCATGTTATAAAAATCAAATGTTACAGATGAGATAAGTAGGTCAATG